>APFE031634506.1:37555-47781 GCA_000404065.3 Pinus taeda
CATCAGAGGTCATTTGCACAGGTTTTGGAGCCGTGGAAGTTCTAGGAGCCACCAGGGCCCAGTATTGTGAGAACTGTTTCAGGTTGCAGGTATCCATTGGAGGTGAACCAGCAATCAATCCTAAAGGATTCATGTGTTTTGAATCCGATTTTACAGTCTATTTTACCTGTAGAGACTTCTATTCAGCTGTAAATTCATTTTGAGCATTTAATTAAAACGAGGACTGACCCATTTGGGAGCCTTGGACCCAACAGACGTAGCCCAAGAGGGGTGAACTGCTTCATCAACTTCTTTTGCATCTGTGGTTGATTTATTTTGTAGAAAAAATTTGTTTTAATGTGTTAAACAGTAAAAGGAAATAATTATGCTATGCTTGAATGGATCATGAACAACTGGAAATTTCATTTGTTTCTTTACTGCAAGACATGGGAATATTTAAACATGTTTACTATTGAATTGAATACCTTGCAAACCTTTTTCAAGTAGTTTCAAATTCAGATCACCGGTAATATTTAACATATTGAAAAGCTTTTACAAAATTTTTTATTTATGTCACACTAATGCGAATAAATCGCGTTGTTTAAACATGTTAATCTCGGATTATTTGAGTGGAATTTGTTAAAAAAGATTGGTTAAATATTATTTTTTATGTTGTAAAATGGGTTTTGCATGATTCTGTACCCTGAAAAATAACTTTTGAGACATTCAGATTGTGGAAAGTTTACAACTCAAACTTGTGATTCCAAAAAAATTTTCTGTGACATAAACTAACTTATAGACCAAATAACCTTTTTTCACCATAATTCACCAAAATCCAGCAATACAATTTCAAGATTTTTTTGTTGTTTAAAATACATTTTTGAATGCATAAATGGATTCAACACTCTGAAAAACTCTTGAGACAGTCAAATTATGCAGATTAAACAATTTAAAATCAAGTTTTTAAAAATCCTTATCGAATTTTGATTAAAATTAATCAGGAAAAATGTCGTGAAAGAGACCATTTCGTCTATAAGTTAGACTACACCATTTATTTTCAACTCACCTCTGCACATGTCATAAGCATACATTTTTTGTTTATTAAGTGTTCGGATGGGGTCTCCTTGGTCAGTTTTGGGGCAAAAGCCCAAATTTTGATATAAAAAGATGTAAAGTCTCCGCAAATTGTGGACACAGAGCGCGTAGCTAGTCAACAGTCAAATATGGTCTTTACCCTTGTTTATGTAAACTTGAGTCAGTTTTTGAAATCTACCCATGATCTGTGGACCATGGGATTGTATAAATAGGTGTCCTAGAGAGTCTACGAGCGATGTCTTAGATGTAATGGTTCAATAGAAGTGAAGTAATAGCGCAGAGAAGTAGGTCAAATAGGGGAAGAATGGCTCTAAAGCTAAGTGCGCAGAGGCCTAGAGTAGTGTCCGCAGCTGAGTGCACAGGGAGGATTGAGTCTGTAAACATTTACTAAAGATTGATAAAGATGGTTGTTGTAGAAATTCCTGTGTTTTATCTCCTTACTTTTGTGATATATGCTATGATAAATGATGTCTTTATGAAATAATGTTGTATTGATGCGCGAATTTACTGGATATAGTCAATTAACTGAATGCAATTAATGATAAGTGATTACGCGAAGATAATATGACTTTCTATTATGTTTATCAAGTACTTAGTTAGAAGTAAGTAAATATTGATCTAAGGACAACCTATGTTGCATGTAAGTAGCTAATTCACCTGTTTAGAGTTTGCAAAATACGATCGTAGACCTTCGCGGAGGTCTAGAGGCCATTAGAGGGAAGATACAATACCAGGTCTTAAGGGCTTGGAGATCTACGCAAAGGCAGATCTAGGGTGTGAAAACGGCATCGCAATGATCTCTGGGTGCAGAAAATTGATTCCAGCGTTCCCTCATACTGCATCAGGTGAGACTTCAATCCGCACACCGCGGATTGATGCCGAAAGGGCAAGTGGTGTAGGGATTTGTTTGGCGCAACTAACTCTGAACCTGGGTTAGGACCCCCTAAGCCTGAAAAACTTTGAGACATTCAGATTGTGGAGAGTTTACAACTCAAACTTGTGATTCCAAAATTTTTTTGTCTGACATAATCTAACTTGTGAGTGTTCCATGCAATTTCAAATTAAGATTCAGGATTCAATAAGTCATTTGTGTCGTATGATCATTTTTCTTTTAATATGAAAAATATGTGAAATTTTTTAATGTCAATGTGTTATTTAAAGGTAATTTTTTAATTAAAGATTTATTGGTGAAGGGTTAATTTATTATCAAAACATCATTCTTGAAGAGAAAAATTTTAAACATAACATGTTCTTGAAGAGAAGTATAAAAGCCAAAACATAAAAAAATTATCTAACAAGAAAAGTGAAATCCAAATCCCAACCCTGATCATTGATCATCTATGAAATTTAAAAAGTTGGATCAACATACATTTTGCACCAAATTCGGCAAACTTCTTCCCTCGAGTCCCATACAAGGCTAACTAAAAGGTGGAGTCTCAAGAATAGCCACCATAAAAGGTTTCTTATAGAGAATAGCCCTCCCTTCAATGGCACCCAAAAATATAAACCAAACTAGCACACAAATAAAGAGTCCATAAAAATATTTAAAAGTATTTATTTTACATTACCTATATTGAATTTTATTATTATAAATAATATTTTTTAACAATTTCATATTAAATATGGAATGAATTATATTTGTCAGTTTTATTTGGAAATAACAATTTTTTTTAAATACTTCTTCTTTAAACATTCAAATATTTTATTATCTTCCCCACATATATAAAATTATGTTACTTAATATCATGAATATTGAATTATTTTATAGTTGAAAGTTAGAGTGAAATATTGTTACCATATTTCTTTGATATTGGTTGTAATATCAACAACAAAAAGAGGAAGAATGATGAGAATGAGATTATTGATATTTTCAAATGGTTTTCATTAAAACTAATTGGCTAAAGATTATTTATTTCAACCTCAAGTGGATGAGGTTGCGTTGAATTTTAAATCAACGGTGAGGATGTATTCTTCAATGAACATTCTTCATCTAAATAGCACATCCATCACTGTGATTTCTAGGAGGGTACATTACAATTAAAAAAAAAAAATCATTAAATGAAATTGATTTGGAATGCGGTGATCGCGCCTAGGAATGCGTCCAATGGAATTGAATTGGCCCATCAAGCTATTCGAATTCATATATTACTAGGCACATAGAGCCTTACATCATCATTTTTTGTATATCCGCTACCATTCACATCACCACTCTTATTTTGTAATCGAACCAATTACTTGTAAGAAAAGCATTTGTATTCTCTTAGCAAGTCATTCATTATGTTGTATTGACTGTGTGTTTTTTTGACATTTCATGTTGATAATGTTCTTTGTTTCTGTTTAGTTGTGGTACATCCATTTTTAGAACATATCATGTGCAACAATATTTTCCATGGCACAACTACCTCTGGCTATCACCAGTACTCCTTCCATTGGAGTTATGTTTGGTTATCATTTATGGTTTGATTTCATGAATAACATGGGCCACTGCAACTTCAAGTTTCTCCCCTAGTGGGCATTTAAGTTTTTTCTGATCCTCAAATACTTCATGTACACACCCTCGTAAGTGATTCATGGGCTATGTATAGACTACGATATATGAAAAGGATGGTGAGGTGTGCAGTATGCCTTTGAAATTTCTACAAAGATGATTGGTTAGCTTCCATTTCACTCTCCTTTTCTTTTCTTTTTCCTTCGATATTAAAATAAATAAATTGGTTTTGCATATTTCACTCTCTTTATCATTCTCAAGTGCACACTAACTTCAGTGTTTTGATGCCAATATATGACTATCTTTATGGAACAGTAGAAAAATATTCAGATATTCTCTATGAGACTACATGTGAAGTTAAATATTTGTCACACAGTTTCAATTAATTAAAAAAGGTTCAATGGATAAACATTTATCTATGTCACACAACATAAACTGATTATGAAATTTGGAACCACGTAATATACATTTTATGGTGATTAATCAACAACAAAAAATAATTTGAACAGGGAAAAAAGAGAGAGCAGATTTCATATGTCTAACATATTTAACAAACCTGTCATCAGTCTTTCATTTGCATTTCAGTTTTGCCTCATTTGTTGCAAAACCAAACTCTTCCAAATTGTAGATTGAGATGTTGTGGCCTATCAACATGGAAATCATGTTGGTTTTATGGACTTTTGGAAGAACATTCACAATGAAAAAGAATCGGCTAGATTGACTGCATATCAAACATGGGTGATTCCACGATACATTTTTCAGGTGATGCACACACCTTTATGATATATGTGGCTTTAATAAATTCATTTGATAATTTTATATTATAAAAGTAACATTTTGTGATGGGATTCCTAAATTTTAATATTTTTACGAATTAATAAAATGTAAGGTTTCAAAATCAACCTTTCAGTTTTAAATTACGAAATAGAAAAGAAAGGGAAAGAATTTGAACCTTATTTAGGGACAAGAAATAAATTTGATTGGAACTTCTAGCCATCAAGTAGATTTTTTATGAAGATTTTCCTTTTAAAATTCCCCTTCATGAGGTTTGATTTTTATTTTTACCCATCATTTAAATGTCATGAATTATGTATTTTTGTTAATTTTTTATTATGAATTTAAAAACAACTCTTTTGTTAAGATAAGCTTTGTGTTTTGCCTTAGTAATTTTTTTAATTTTAACTTGACCAAATAAAATACTATTCAACCAAATAGTATCATAGAGGTATATGTTTTACATTACTTTAGAAAGATCAAACTTAGTCAACCATGTTCATTCCTACTTCCAAACTAGCCAATGATTCAATGCAATTATGTATAATCATTATTTATGTAATTTCAAAGATTTTACACATATGCTAGACCATTCTTGAAAGGTTGTCAAGTAACTTGGTCAAAACCATTAAACTATAATGTATTTTGAAGACCATTTATCCATTTTAGATTTCCATGTGATGAGTTGGACTTAAGGAGCATATTATAAATAATAGAACAAATTTGAAACCACTTTTAAATAAGAAATTAAGAGGATTGTAACATTTCAAACAATAATAAGAAGGAGGGCATGCATTTTGAAGAAATTCATGTTTTTGACACACATACTAACACCTAAAACATCCACACCTAATGTTGTTTAGATTCAAGTATGAATTTATGGAAGGCATCATAATCTTGGTAACCACACATTTGATTCGAGTATGAATATGGAAGACATTATAACCTTGGTAACCACACATTTGAGGTTCTCATATACAACCACAAAAAACATTTATTTTCTAATCAAACTAATAAATAGATCCATTTTATGAAAGCTTAGCTCTATCAAGAGTGTGTCAACACTAAAAAAACCTACATAAAACTCTAAAAATCAAACAAAGAACTATTTCACACAACTAGTTAATGTTTTATATAGAATAGCAATGGATTTAATACCAATGACCCATGGAGAGGAAGGCGTCAAATTGCTAAGCAAACAAAGCATTAAATTATGGGTACGGGATTTGTGAGTTTTAATACTTTCACAAATTAATAAAAATACAAAATTTGAAAATAAACCTTTCAAATCAGCAGCGAGTAGTGGGATCAGTGAGGCGAAAAATTAAAAAATTGTATTGAGGTGAGGAGAAGTGGGATTTCTAAATGAACAAAAACAACTGGTTAAATCGTGAACAGTGCAATGCTAAATACGCTATTGACACAGATGAGTGAACATGTTGAATAAGAAAATATACGTTTAGCCTAAGCTCATATACCATCTTGGGTCGGACACAAAAATTTAGGCAACCGCGACCCCGAAGTCTGAAGAGAGTATATTAAAAAAAACAAACCAATATGTTAAATTGAGTGGAGTTGTTCGAGAAAATTATTATTGAGGGTGTTTAATTCATAGATGGAATAATTTTTTCTTAAAATTTTTTTAGGAAAGAATCTAATTTATTATTTAGAGTGTTTAATTTATAAATGGAATAAATTTTTCTTAAAACAATTTCATGTAATTTTTTTGTTTTTTAATAATTTCTACCATTTTATTTTAAAATTAATAAAAAAACATGTACTGGAAAACATATATGCCTCTCAATTGTCTTCACTATGTTATCTTAACATTATATTAACACTACTACTCAGTTTCCACTTCATATGGGCTATGCAAGTTGATAAATTTATTATTTCAGATTTTGAGTAATTTATTATTTCCATTATTTAAATGTTATAGCCTGCAGGTGTTTGCAATGGCTATGCCCTCAGCATGTGCCCCACTGTAAGCTGGTGCATATAGAGTTGTATGCTGTGGAACTATCACGTGCTATTATTTTACACATCGAGAAGCTTTTACAAAACTTTTAATTTATGTCACAGTAATAGGAACGACCCATACATTATATTAACACTACTTCTCATTTTCCATTTCATATGGTTTATGAAAGTTCATAAATTTATTATTTCCATTATTCAAATGTTTTTTTTTTGTTTGTGGCCTCTAATTTTGTTGGATATCATTATTCGCTACATTGTGACGCGGTAATATTTGACACGGTGAAAAGCTTTTACAAAAAATTTAATTTATGTCACAGTAACGCGAATAAAGCGAGTTGTTTAAACATGTTACTTTTGGATTATTTGGTTGGAATTTGTTAAATGGTTAAATATTATTTTTTATGTTGTAAAATGGGTTTTGATGGATTCTGTATCCTGAAAAATTTTGAGACATTCAGATTGTGGAGAGTTTACAACTCAAACTTGTGATTCCAAAATTTTTTTCTCTGACATAATCTAACTTATAGACCAAATGACCTTTTTCACCATAATTCATAATCTAACTTATATACCAAATAACCTTTTTCACCATAATTCACCAAAATCCGGCAATACAATTTCAAGATTTTTTGTTGTTTAAAATACATTTTTGAATGCATAAATGGATTCAACACTTTAAAAAACTCTTGAGACAGTCAAATTATGTAGATTAAACAATTTAAAATCAAGTTTTTCAAAATCCATGTCGAATTTTGATTAAAATTAACCAGGAAAAATGTCATGAAAGAGACCAATTCGTCTATAAGTTAGACTACGCCATTTATTTTGAACTCACCTCTGCACATGTCATAAGCATACATTTTTTGTTTATTAAGTGTTCAGATGGGGTCCCCTAGGTCAGTTTTGGGGCAAAAGCCCAAATTTTTATGTAAAAAGATGTAAAGTCTCTGCAAATTGTGGACATGGAGCACATAGCTAGTCAAGAGTCAAATATGGTCTTTACCCTTGTTTATGTAAACTTGAGTTGGTTTTTGAGATCTACCCATGCTCTGCAGACCATGGGATTGTATAAATAGGTGTCTTAGAGAGTCTAAGAGAGATATCTTAGATGTAATGGGTCAATAGAAGTGAAGTAATAGCGCAGATAAGTAGGTCAAATAGGGGAAGAAAGGATCTGAAGCTAAGTGCACATAGGCCTAGAGTAGTGTGCGCAGCTAAGTGCGTAGACCCCTGTAGCTGAGTGCGCAGGGAAGTTTGAGTCTGTAAACCTTTACTGAAGATCCATAAAGAAGGTTGTTGTAGAAATTCCTGTGTTTTATCTCCTTACTTCTATGATATATGCTATGATGAATGATGTCTTTATGAAATAATGTTGTATTGATGCCCGAATTTACTGGATACAGTCAATTAACGGAACGCAATTAATGATAAGTGATTACGCGAAGATAATAGGACTTTCTATTATGTTTATCAAGTACTTAGTTAGAAGTAAGTAAATGTTGATCTAAGGACAACCTATGGTGCATGTAAGTAGCTAATGTTCCTGTTTAGAGTCTGCAAAGTACGATCGTAGATCTTCGCAGAGGTCTAGAGGCCATTAGAAGGAAGATACAATACTAGGTCTTAAGGGCTTGGAGATCTGTGTGAAGGCAGATCTAGGGTGTGAAAAGGGCATCACATTAATCTCTGGGTGCGGAAACAAGGTTCCAGCGCCCCCCCATACTACTTTAGGTGAGGGATTTGTTTGGCGCAACTAACTCTGAACTTGGGTCAGGAGCCCCTAAGCCAACAAATGGTTCTGTTGCTGGGACCGGGATCTGCATAAAGAGATGTGTGATGTCGCATCACTGGAATCCCACCAAAAATAAAATTTAGAATTGTTTGGATAGGAAGATGCACGAATTCCCGATGCAGGAGAACATGAACCTGCACTTGTCAAAAGAACAGTGGTTGGACAAATATTTATACACTGAGATACACGAAACGTTTTTCTGCACCTTCTTGATCGAGCTGTACGAGTGAATAGCTAAATTGGTAGACGACCAAGGAAGGTGGAGGCTTGACGGTCCAATAGTGTGGACCCCAGAATTAGTGTGGAGATTGGAAGATTTTGAGGATAATATCCCGCATGTTGTTGATCACTGGCTTGATCGCGTCATAGGAGGATTTGTGACAAAGTTCTCGGTTGATACTTCTGTCAGTTAAGCGAAGCAGAGCAGCGCTTCTTCAAGGGACTACGAGGTAAGTATTAAGATCTTTGAATACTTGGATTAAGATTCTCTTGTGTGAAAAGTGGGTTATACCATTGCCTTGATTTTTGGATCTACGTGAATTGAACAAAGCTTTAGAAACCAAGAAAAAACAAGGCCTGAATATAGCCTAGTGATTGGACCTCCTTCAAGTGACGAGGAAGGAGCGGTACATGCCTCACCACGAAGCAATATCCAATTGATAAGACAAGGTTTTTCAAGGACACATCATCCATCCACCCCACCTCCACCTTCACCTCCACAACACACACCCTCGCCTACACTGCCACCTCCACCACTTCCATTCAACATGTCGAGTACAATGAAGTTACGAGTTTTCAAGGGTCTAGGAAGTGAGGATCCTGATCAGTTTTGGTTTGCTGCGAAGGCTGTGTGGACAGCACAACAAATTACAGATGATAGTATAAAGATTTGTTGGATATCATTCGATGCTCTAATATGATGTGCTATTATTTTACACATTGAGAAGCTTTTACTAAACTTTTAATTTATGTCACAGTAATAGGAATGGCCCATACATTATATTAACACTACTTGTCATTTTCCATTTCATATTGTTTATGCAAATTCATAAATTTATTATTTCAGATTTTGATTAATTTATTATTTCCATTCTATGTTTGGTAAAAGTCAATATGGTAGTATCTATATCTCATTTTTCACTTCCCACTTGGGTGGCACACCTTTTGGCTCTTGGAACACTTATTTTTATTCATGTAAAATATTTTAGACAACTAGTACTTTTATTCTTTTATACATCTTTCTAATGATGCCTTCACAACCACGAACTTAGTGTCTTAGATTTTGTCACAAGAAGAAAGTTGCATGCTTCTTCCTTGAGCTAATCAATCTCTTAACTTGGTGGGATCTGACTAGAGAGACGTTAGACTTCCCCTTATTTGCATTGATGAAAAATAATCGCAATCCTTGATGATGTCGTATTGGGTTTACCTTATCATGAAAATGACATCCTTCTTACACAAGTAAAGACTCTAAGCACTTCATTGGAAGGACCAAGGGACACCACAGTGACTTAATATACTCCATTAATAAAATTCACACTAATATAAAATATAATCTTGCATAACTGAATAATATTTAACTCTTCATATTTGTTGATTCCAAAGGGTTTGGATGAGAGTGATCACTCATTTATAAACCAAGCTAAGTTACTAGGTACTTTATAATATGGTTGGCCAATGAACCAAAATATAACATTAGCATCCACTTCGTTCTTCTTAATTTGAATATCAATATGGAAAAAAATTGTCATATTCTTATCCTATTTGTGACGGAGGTCACTCAAGTTCATTTCCTTCTACATTGTTGTGCAAAATAAATTTTCTCTTCCACATATGAGCTTATTTATATTTCCCTCCATGCATCCACATGTAGGTTTTAACCTCGTACAGAAATTACCTGCATACGAATTCTAAATCACATGAAAAATAAAAATGCAAGAGCATAACACATAAAACACATATACACAGATATTTCCCACTGGATCTCAAAACCGAGACTACCAGCTTGATTTTTCCTTATATTCCTTTCAATGTTACAATACATATTTATACATGCCGAAGCATCCAATACCATGGACCAAAAAACCATCGTGTCCAAAACCGTGGACCGAAAACCAT
>APFE031634506.1:50690-64012 GCA_000404065.3 Pinus taeda
AGGGTCCAAAACCAAAATTTTCCGGGGCGCTGCCCCAGACCCCATAAAGTGGGGTTACGGGTACCCCTCAAACCCCCTGTTAACTATGTGGAAAGAATATAACACAACCCAACACCACATCTAGAAGATTCTTCTCCTCACTGCCACCCTCTCTCGCATTCTCTCCCACCCTAGGTCTCTCTTCCTCTCTCCACTTTTCCTTCAATCTCTCTCCCCTACTCTTCCCCAACCCCTCTCTTGGCCTATCTCTCCCTCCATATATCTCTTTCTCCACCTCCATTACTTTTTCTCACTCTCCGCTTATCTCTTATTCTCTCCCCCTCCCACTCCTCTCTCTCTACCCTTCTATCTAAATTTCTCCCTGTACCCCCCCTCTCAACCTCTCTCTATAAAATTCCTTTTTTTTGCACCCATGTAGATGTCTCTATGTTAATTTGTTTATATAATTTATGTGAAAGTGCAATTAATGATTGAGATGAAGGAGAGGATACAGGTTCATAGTTCTGAAGTGGAAAGGTTGCTTATGGTGTGTCAAAAACATACCACACCCAACTCATTTACTTTCATTACCTATCGCCCTGACGAATTGAATGAATTGCACAAATAGTGATACAAGAGGATCCCAAAAGGCCAAAATTTTGAAGTCTTCAAATCTCAGGAAAACCTACCTCAAATTGAAGAGATCATCATTCTAAATCTAACAATGCAAACAATGCCTCAACTTGACACTACATGCAAAAGTTATGACCAAATGAAGTTTTTGTCGAATAGCAAAAAAAATTGCAGGTGTACCTTAGGGTGCCACGTGGCACTCCCATACGCCAAAATGTATTAGTATGGACAACATATTGTTAGCGATGGTACGAATCCTAGTCCAATCAGATTACAACACATGGCAGTACAGATCGGTGACTGGGAAATTGATTGGGTACAGGGATACCAATGGCATGATGCCACATGGGCCAATTAGTTGGCACCACATGGCACCATGGTGGCAACCCATGGGGCCCAGTTAAATCTACATGGAATTTTTTTTATTTTATGGGATGGTTAATCTAGTGGCCGGTGGAAAGGATTTAATGGTGAATTTTGTCACATTACCAATTAACGAGTGGTTGGAAAAATATGTTATTGAGGAACATTTGTTTTAATTTATAAAGATACCAATGCTTGATGGTCATGGGGTTTGAACCCTTGACCTACCATATGGGAAAAATACAATATATGGTAGGGTCATTGTTGGGCCAACAAATCGATGTTGGTTATATCACCCACCAAATTATATCTAAATGACCATTGTGTATTCGACGAGAGGAGGGACCAAAATGGTGCCTGCGTGGACCAAAACCACGCTTGGAACCAAGAGCCAAGGGGAAGAACTATGCGCACCCTGAACCGGGATTTACGGTTCCAATAGGGGAATATTCCAAGAATATTCTCCCACAAAATTTGCATTGAATTTTTTATATTCTCTGAGGGGCTAGACTTGCAGGTGACTGAATATGGTCAAGTTTATACTCAAATTTTCAAGATGATTTCACTGGCGCAGTTTGTTTTTGGATCCCAGTAGTCCATTTTCAGGTCACTCTTAATAGTGGACGTATAATTATGTATTTTAATATGTTCTCCTTATTTTTGTTTGGATGAATGAAGAGGTCTCTCCACTATTGAAGCAAGGCCCAGAGATATAGTCCACACTAAACAAACTCCGTTATCAAATTTTTGTGTGCATTGTATTTATGGTTTCATTTATATTTCCTCTTCTTTAAGTGTTTTCACATGTGGTTTTTCATGCAATTATGTAAACATCAATGATGTAAATATCTTGGATCATATTTGGTATCAGAGTGGTCTTCTTGTTGATGTGATTCGTGAGTGTGAATGATAATCAGGGCCAAGTTCAAAAAGGGTGAAGGTGAAATTAAATCCTTTGATCCAGAGATTGGACATGCAATACAAAGAAGGAAAATGACATATGACAATGCCAATACTGAGGAGGAGCAAGATTTATGCAAAGATTTTTATACCATGGAGAATAAGGTAGACAAATTGTTTGTAGATTATGAGAAGAAATTGGAAAACAAGGAAAACAAGAAGGAAGAGAAAGAAGACGATCATGCATCGGTAAATTAGGAAAATGAAGGAGAACCTAATGAACCTCCATCTCCATATTCCATTGTATGTTCTACTTCTTCATCTTCTTCTCATTATTCTACTAATAAGCCTAGAAGATCTTCTAAGAAGATTTTTTTTAAGTCAGATGTAAAGTTTATTTTATCCATGTTTAACGAAGAATGTAATGCATAAAAATTAAATAATTGGATCATAAAGATTGAAGTATATTTATGGATGAAACATATCGAAGAAGATGAGGCCAATATCCGGTTAGCATATCTTTTGTTGTGAGGCACCTCTTTCATATGGTGGTAGAGGAAATGTTAGAAAGCCAGAAAACATTTGGGTAAACTTCTTTCTTCCTTATTTGAATTTATTTTTGCATTGAGAGATCAATTCTACCCTTTGGGCTATTGACAAAAAGCCATGAATGAATGGAAATATTTGAGGCAAGGTAAAGGGAATTTTTTTCAAATTTTCACAAAGGAATTTATGAAGAAAGCTTTATCATTGGGCATTCCTTTAGATTCAATGAAAATCATGATGAAATATATTGGTTATATACATAGTTATATCTTGAATTCTTTATTGTTGTTTGAACCCACTACTATTGATGCAACTAGTGTGAAGGATCTCCATATTCAAATTAGGGGTAAACATGACAAGGAAGATCATCCAAACCTCATAATAGAAAATTCAAAGGAAAAGGAAAGGGAAAGGAAAAGAAGAAAACTAAAACCAAGGAAGAAGAAAGGAAGCCATATTGTACACATTGCAAGGAAGGGCATGATGAAGAGCATTGTTCAAAGCTTCATCCAAAATTGAAGCTAAATATATTTGGTGTACAAGGGAGGTAGAGGACAATGGAAACTATGTAACAAGAACTTGTATCCGATTCTAGTGAAGAGACACATATTACAACTTTGGGCATACAAGGTAACAACTCTCTTCATGTTAATTCAAACTCTAAAATTCATGCTTATTCAAGTTATGCTTATGAGTTTCTTGTTGACGAATGGAAGAGGACTGAATTGTTCCATAGTAGGGTTCTAGTAAAACATACCAAAGTAGAAACAATATTTGACCTAGGCTCTCAAGTCAATATAATTTTAAAATCAACTATTAAGAAGTTGGGAATGGAAATAAAATCTCATCCAAAACCATACCTATTGGGTTGTTGGGGTCTGACCCAGGTTCGGAGATGATTTAGCTAAATAAATCCTGGTACTACTGGTCCTTTCAGAAACAGTCCGCAGAGCACAGACTGAGGTCTCACCCGAAGTAGTATGGGAGGGTGCTAGAACCAAGTTTCCACACCCTAGGGATGTCTGATGGGTTCTAAGTGGTCCTTGGTTTGACCCTACATGCACGTTGCTACATGCACTGATCAGTACCTCACAGCTTGTGAGGCTGTCTTCGCACAACCCTACTCAGGGGCCGAACAATGTTATTACCCAAGCCCTTATTAGTAACTAGATTTTAGTCGATTAACTTAGCTTATCTGTATGCTTTCAATTATACTTAAAAATATTCACCATTCATACAAATGTGCGCAGTAAATAAACAGTATAATTGCAAATGATATCAAACAGGTAATAACACAAGAACAGATACACGGAATTCAGATAACAATTCTCTTTATTATTCTTCTTTCTTGGCTATAGACTTGACTCCACCCTGCGCACTCAACTGTAGGGGTTTGCGCACTTAGCTTCAGAGCCTCTCCCTACTACTACAACCCAAGATACTTAGACTCTTGCTCTATGGTCGCTATCTTTCAGACTCCATCCGTTGGTTAACTAACTGCCTTACAACTTATAGCCTCGCTCTATTTATGCAATCCCATGGTCCACGGACCATGGGTAGGCTGACACTACATTCAAAACTTAGGGTAGACAAACCTATGACTCTAACATACAATTCACACTCCGCACCTGTAATTCGTTGAGTCTTTACAATAATATTACTCAAAACTTAGGCTTTGAGCCCCAAACCATGCTGTGGGGGGATTTCATGCCCAACAGCCGCCCAACAAAAACATCATGACTCACCCTTGAGTCACTCTGTCAGCACGACGATCTTGGCGCGGAGTCTCTCCAGCTGGTCCCAAACGGTCTTGATGTTTGCAGGGGACTGAGTTGCTGCTTGTTGTACCTGTTGCATTCCCTCTTCTGAACCCTTTGTTTCTGGTGTGTTGTGTTGCATCTGTGCATGTATCCCCTGAATCTGCGCGAGCTTTCCTTCAATATCTACTGTGATTGTGAAGGCTTCGTCAATCCATGGCTGGACGCGTGCTTTGAGAACTGCTTCCTCATGGAGCGTCGCGTCCACCTGCTCCTTTAATGCCTTGGCTTGTGACATCCTTGCAAGCCGCTAAGTGAGGACTATTGTCTGCGCAGTCCCTCTGATGTTGTCGTACTGTTGCTAGAGTTTGTGTGCCTTTGTCTCCTACCACTAGATGTTGGGGTCCTCCTGCAACGTTGTGAGAACCTCAAGCACCTATTCCAACATGTTGGTACAGTCGCGCATTTCACCTCCAATCTCTTCCAACCCTACTATAATAGCACTGGTGCGCTGTTCTCTGATCTCTGGGGGAGTGGAAGGCTACGCCTTCAATCGCAGCTCAGAAATCTGAAGGTTCAGCTCCAACTGAACCTTTGTTGTCTCTTCTCTCACATTGCGGACTCCACTTGCCAAACTGTGAATACGCACTTCTACTGGTAGATCTGTTGTGATAGCCAGCTCTAGGATGTGTTGGCAAGTGTCATCTACCGTCTGCACCAACCTTTGGTTCTACGACACCAACTCATCGCGCTGCATGCTGAGCTGCTCCATATTGATCTTCTGTTCACTAAGAACTTGGATTGCGTGGTTCTCCCTAGTGCGTAGCTCTACTGTTATTCCATCCTGTAGCTGATAGAGCGTTTCCTGAGGAAGGGCAGCTAGATTAAGGCCAAGGCCTTTCATCATGCTAACTATCATTCGGTGCATCGCATTTGATGATGCTAACGCTCCCTCTGTCAACACAATTGTGTTGGCCGTCCTCCCGCGCAACATCTGCTCTGCTGCTGAAGTGCCTACTGCGATGTGGGTAGACAGGGCCCCTTCCTGAGGGGGCCGCACTTGTAACTCTTACAGCTGCGCCCTGAGGGCCCCTAACACACTCTGGTGCTCTGTCATAAATTCTTGGAGCGCTTCACTGGTGACATCGTGAACCGTCTCGCCCATGGCATGGAGATCACCTTCGGTTAAGGTGATCGGGTCAATGGCCAGCTTCGAGGCCTTGACCTTCTTCCTTTGGCCTGATCTCTCTGCGATGCGCGACTGTTTGAGCTATGTGGACATAGTCCTTGGTCCGTGCTCCCTTCTGCTATTTCTTTGTCCTTTGCCTCCTACCCTGAGGATGTTGCTTTTCCCTCCTCTGCTTATACCGTTGCGGCCTCTGCTGTCTACGCTATTTTTGCTGCTTCTGCGGCCTTCTTTTGCTCCATGGCTTCTTGTGCCGCTTCGCGGACTGTTATTACCTCAGCTGCCACTTTTTCGTTCCACCTTTTCACGGCCAGTTGGGTGAAGCAATTTGGCATCATCCTTCTTTTTTTGTGCTTCCGCTTTCTCTAGTTCCACCAAATCTGGGGCGCGCCACTCAGGAGGCCACGTCTCCAATACAATAAAGATCGTGTCATCAGTGGCTATAAATGGTAGCTTTGTCCACTGCTACACTGGATCCTTTCGCACCCGTGATGTATATGTTGTGCATATCTGTCTTGAAGTCTGCAAAACTCTGTAGACTATTGTGCACCGTAGGTGATAGGCGTGGCCTCCTGTTGATCCACATTCGGATGCTTACCTCCATGAGCACCCATAAAAAATTTGTATCGTGAATATGTTTCGCGTCCTTGGTGGCCCAGAGCGAAGCGTACTTCGCAGCCTCTGGTATGTCTTGGTCAATGTTCGGGAACTGACTATCCTCCGGCAGTTCTCCCGCTACCAACAAGATGGATAAGAACAACCATGCGTAGTGGAAGGTCTTACCCTGCTCCTGGGCTTCGCGACAGTTTAACAAAAACTCCTCACAGAGGAACTCGGCCCTATTGAACTAGACCCCCTCCATGCACTATTCGGCCAATGAGACCACCGGTGCTAGTACCTCGTCGACGCAGCATTTTCTCATCACTTTACTGGCCAAGAGTTGGGTGGCTACATGCCACCCCTTATCCTTGATGTTGGAGATGCCGTAGCCCCTCTTCTTTTTCTCCAGCTTATACTTTGCCTTCATGGCCTCTACGAGAGTCAAATTACTACTTTTCCCGACTATCGTCACGAGGTCCTTTCCTTTACAGGTAAGCTGAGAAATTTGGTGGATGAGGTCTGTCGTGATGGGAATAGGCTCCTCCATCCATAGATACCCCTCATGCACCAGGCATAACAGTTGCCCGATCATGAAAATGGTGATGGGTGCACGGTGGTAATGTGGTATCCATAACAAATGCGACAACCTAGCCTTTTCCACACCATGTAGCCATTTTCATGGCTCTAACGTTATCACTGCCCCATCTATATTCTGCTTCATTAGATTTGTTGTATCTAAGTGTAGGAACTTCTCACTGTGCGCGAGGTCCTAGTTTTCAAATTTCATGGTGGGCACGCGGCCTAGGTGCAAGCCCTCAAATACAATTCCATCGGGGAGGAGTGGGGTCTGGAGTGGACTCTTTGTTGCATCCAGATCCTTCGGTACTTTGGCTTTCCTTCTCCACAAAGGGACATACGCAGGTAGTTTCCCTCTTCTTCTTCTACGACGGTAATCAGGACTGGAAAATCCTCTTCCTCCTCATTTGTTTCAATCATGACTGCCTTCCCTTTTTATTCCATTGATAACTTGCTGTGTCGCGGATTCCTCGGGGACATGCGTACTAGTCCCATTGCCTACTTATCCTTATTTGGCCTCGGCATCCGCGGTGATTTGGGGATTTTTGTCACAACCCCAGCACCTTCGGGAACATCCTGTACCATGGGGGTCTACATGGCCTCGTTAGCATTTCCTTCTTCAATTCCCAACCCATCCTTAGTGGTCGTCATCATCTCTACACTGTATGCTGTTTGTCGTGAACTCAGGGGCTCTATTATCGCTCGACTCTTAACACTCTATGCTATGTTCAACCGCTCAGTGCTCAAATGACCGAGTGTTGTCCTCTAGCTAGCCTTTTGAGTTTTATAGCACCTTTTGAATTCAAATTCAACCCTTCCCCCAAATTCTGAGCCATTAATGCTTTCTTGGCGGTAGATTTTTCCAAATCTTGCCCATAACTCGTGTCTTAAATGCCCATCGCCCACTCCATTTGGTCTCAAATCAGACATCCCTTCATGAATAGTGACACCAACAGCCACTTCCTAGTCAACCTGTGCGGCAACGTAGCCCTCCCTATGCAGTCGCAAACCCTGTGACATCCTGCTCCTATGCACATCTCTCATATTGCGTAGCCCCTAGGCATAATATTTTATAGTCCCGCGCTCCCTTTCAACTGCCTGGAGCACTAAGACTTTCCTTCCTATGACTAGTCAGGTGGGCGCACCACCCGTGCGGGGCTTCATCTCATCCTCGACCATGGTTTGCGAAGAATCCCCATCTTCCATTGTAGTGATCGGCATCGCGCACTCTACTATTTTCACTGCGCTTCCCTGGTCACTACATTTGGTGAGATGCGGTCTTAGCCATGATAGTAGACTAACCAATTCACAACGATAACTTTCCCATTTGTCAGTATGATTGTACGCACCTTGCCTTGCCATCCTGGGTTTTTTGATGAGAAATGCTTCCTTTATTTCATTTTCCAACTTCTTGACCTCTGCGTCCATTAAAGTGTTTTTCTCCCTTAGCTGTACCTGGTCTTTTTCAAGTTGGCAAAGTCTAAAGTTTCCCTGTCGGATTTCTTCCTCATGTCTTATATGTTCTGTTTCGCACAACTATGTGATTTCTTCATTTCATTCTGCGCGAACCATCGCATCTACGGGTGCTATTATGCATGGACTCGTCTTCGCATGCTCCATAGGAACTACAACCCCTGCTTCATACTTCTGCTTCATAAGTGCTTGCGTGGTCAGATTTTTCCACATGGTCCTATAAGCCCATACAACTGTTGGTATGCGCAGGTCTAGTCGGTGCGTCTCACATGGTGGACCCTATTTAGCACTTCGCACACCCTGTCAAAGGCTTCCCCATGTATGATTTTTGGCGCACTAGGTTTTATCATGCTTCGTCGTTCGCGCACTTGTCTTGTTTGCTTCTGCTTGTTGTTCCTATTTCCTATCGTGATAGTAGTGTGCGTTCATGTGGGCTGCGTACCATACGCCTATACCCATCTAGAAAGGTGGGCGCGCATGCTGTTTTCACCTCATAACCGACTCTCATTCGTAGCTGAGGTTTTCCAAATTGTATAAGCATCCCCCTTCTGCATTCGCGCCAGCTTTCAATACTTCTATGATGCGTACCCCACCACCTTGTGGGCATCGCGCGCAGTGCCCATTTCAGAGCATCAAACCACTGCTGTTCTGGCACTGCGCTTTCAAATTTATTCAGGAATTCATCCACTGTTGTCAACCCGTCACACATAGGCAGATCCATTACCTCCATTGTCACGCAACGCAGCAATCTAACTATCATGTTGCAATTGAGTGTGGTTACCTTGTGTAACTGGTTCTACCATCGTTCTGTTTCCTCATTTGAATTTGATGTGTAGGAGCTTTCGCGCTCCCACGAAATCTGGCCATCCACTGTAGGATTCACCCAATCTTGTTCCCGACCAGTTATCTTGTAGATATAGTCTAGCTTGTCGTCACACACTGACTCTCTGTGGCGCGCTCCTTCCACAGGGTCTAAAGACACAACTACGCGTAGTGACTTTTTCTAAAAAATCATTTTGTGCTTCTTTAGATTTATTACTCCATTCATATCACTGGCCCATTATATGCCCAGTAGCGCGGGATAGGGATTTCTATCATCGACAATATCTATCACTTGAAAATATGCCAGTGTGCTCGCACCTTCAATATCCACCGTTACTCCTTGAAATCTTCCCATGGGTAAGATCTTCTGTTGGTTCGCCATTCGTAATTGAATAGGAGATCATTGTAGCATGGGTCTGCCCATGCATTCCCATGTTTGTTTTGATAGTACATTCATGTCTGATTCGAGATCCAGAATTAATTGATCCATTTCGTACTCTCTGATTTACGTAGTCATTCTCATTTCCCTTCCTGTTCGCAATGCATGCTTTCCAAGTTTTTGGACTACGCATGGTTCTTTTACAGTCCTTTTACAGCGTTGCTGTCATGCAACAGTTTCATGCATGTCTCAAGAAAGGTAGTGAGCATTGAAGGATCCATCCCTAGTTCTAGTTGATCCTTACTACTTGAAGTGGAGGCCTCTGTGAAGCTCTTCTTAGCTTCCATGAATGTCTCCTTCACATGCTCCAAATAAAATTCAAGTTCCTTTGTAGGAGCCTTGCAAACCCACGCACTTTCTTCAGGCTGCTTACCTTTGTCATCTCCTATCATGATACCACTTCTGAGCACTATGTTTACATTCGGGTTCTTTTTGCGCAGCTCAGACCTCATCATTTGCAACTTCAGAGTTGGGGGAGGCTGGAGTACCCCTTTATCGCACAACCTTGCTATCAGTGTCGGGCAGTCCTCTGCCTCATGATCAAACTGACTACAATATAAACATGATGTTCTCGTCGGATTCATACAATCATATGCATAGTACCCTGGCCCTCCGCAATTGTAACAAATTAGTTTTCTGCGAGCCCTTCCTGGTCCCATTCCACCTCGACCTCATCCACGCCCTTGAAATCCAGCGCACGCCATTCCTGCATTTGGGTCGAGGGCTTGTGTTTCGGCCTGCACTCTGTAGGCTGGAGTCTGATCCATCATTAGCTCGTAACTTCTGCAGGTGTGCTCATCATGGCCTACCGACCTGCAGAAGTTACAGAACAATTGCTAGGACATCTGCGTATACTTCTACAATAGATGACAATTATCTGTAGCATGTTTTCCTCCTATCTGACAGATCATGCACCATAATTTAGGCATCACACTCAGTTTTTCTTGTGCCTTTGGTCTTAATGGCATCAGCCCTTGCGAAGACTGGATAATGGTCCTTTTCATGCCCCGAGCCTTTGCACTTTATGCACCATACATCATCGCGCGCCTCTGGTCGAGTTGTCTTGTCCTGTTTCAAACTCTGCATTTCAAAACATAAATGTTGCAGTTGCACGTGGATTTGTTGGACTCCCAGCCCAGGATTTGGTATGGGGGTCTTATGTAGTCTCATTGCAATCTTTAAAGCTTCGGCCTGGGTGGATAACTTCTGCTGTGACAGCACCATCCTTAAATGCGGTGTTAGTGACGCTACAAACCATGCGTGGTGCTGCCCATCTGTCAAGTTCATGTTGGCTTCACGAATCATACTCTTCATTCTCTGATCTAGATCCCATGGGGTCTCACCTGGGAGCATCACGATCTCCTTAAACCCGATAATCGATTTTGTCTCTGAATTTGGCCAGCTAAATTCCCTATTCAACGCGGCCTAGATATCTGTGATCCCCGCATTCGGATGGTCATTAGAATGCTTAATGTACCATGTTAGTGCGAGATCCTGCAATGCACTCACCAATATTGCCTTCTTTATATTGTCATCCACGACTCCTTGTGCTTCCCATATGGCCCTTACCACGAACCAAAATTGGTCTGGACCTTCATTCCCTACTCCCCTGAATACCAGCAATTTTATTACGCTCGCCATATTGAACTATGGTGGTGGCGGAAGTGGTGTGGGCAGAGATGGAGGTGAAGATGGTGAGACTGGTGGCAGTGTAGGTGGAGGTGGTAGGTGTGGGATTCGCTGCCTTATCAGATTGATCGTGCTTCTCAGAGAAACTTTCGCGAGCTCTTCCTCACTTTCCTGCCGAGGTGAAATCAAGGGGCTATTTTGTATCTCTACGCTACCTTAGTTTCTATAGATCCTCCCACTTCGCATAGCCCCAAACATCATTTTTTTTGCATAACCCACTTTTCACACAATAGAATCTTAATCTAGATGTTCAAATATTTAATGTACTTACCTTGTGGTCCTTTGAGGAAGCATTGTTCTGCCTCGCTGTAGCTGACTATTGTGTCTACCATGAACTCGGTGATAAACCCCCCTATAATTTGATCGAGCCAATGGTCCACAACGTGCGTGATCTTATCTTCTGATGCTTCTAGTCTGTGCACTAATTCTGGAGTCCACACAATTGGTTTTTTGAGCCTACACCTTCCCTGACTGTTTGCTAGCTTTGTGATCCACTCATACAACTCAAAGGGAAAGGATGCAAAGAAAATTTCATGGATTTCCATATATAAGTTTTGCTCCAACCACTGTTCCTTTGATACTCGCGGATTCCTGTTTTCCTGTGCCAAAAACTCGTGAATCTTTCTATCTAACCACCCTTCAATTTCTTTCTTTATTGGATTCCAGTGACACGACATCAAACATCCCTTATGTAGATCCCAGTCTTGGAAACGTAACCATTTGTTAGCTTATTGGGGCCTGACCTAGGTTTAGAGATGATTTAGCCAAACAAATCCCCGTACTACTGGCCCTTTTGGCAACAGTCTGCGGAGTGCGGATTGAGGTCTCACCCGAAGTAGTATGGAAGGGTGCTAGAACCAGGTTTCCGCACCCTGGAGATGTATGATGGGTTCCAAGTGGTCCGCGGTTTGACCCTACACGCACGTCGCTACGTGCACTGATCAATACCTCGTAGCCTGTGAGGTTGTCTTTGGTAAGTCCTATTCAGGGGCCGAATAGTATTATTACCCAAGCACTTATTGGTAACCCAATTTTAGTCAATTAACTTAGCTTATCTGTATGCTTTCAGTTATACTTAACAATATTCACCATTCATACAAATGCGCGCAGTAAATAAATAGTATAATTGCAAATGATATCAAATAGGTAATAACATAAGAACAGATACACAGAATTCAGATAATAATTCTCTTTATTATTCTTCTTCCTTGGTTACAGACTTGACTCCGCCCTACGCACTCAGCTGCAGGGGTCCGCGCACTCAGCTACGAACTCTACTAGGCCTTTGCGCACTCCGCTGCAGAGCCTCTTCCTACTACTACGACCCAAGATACTTAGACTCTTTCTCTATGCTCGCTATCTTTTAGACTCCATCCATTGGTTAACTAACTGCCTCACAACTTAGAGCCTAGCTCTATTTATACAATCCCATGGTCTGCAGACCATGGGTAGGCTGACACTACATTCAAAACTTAGGGTGGACAACCCTATGACTCTAACATACAATTTTCACTCTGCGCCCACAATTCACAGAGTCTTTGCAACAATATTACTCAAAGCTTGGTTTTTGAGCCCCAAACCATGGTGTGGGGGGATTCGATGCCCAACACTTCCCTCTTGGTTGGGTATGTGACAAAAAAAAACTCCATGTAACTAAGAAATGTAGGGTTATGATTTTTATTGCATAAAAACTAGTAGATGAGGTTGATCTAGATGTTGTCGCACTAGATATATGTGGCATAGTTTTGGGAAGTCAATATTTTTATGAAAAGAAATAAATCTTCTTTTGGCATGAGAAAAAATACCATCTCATCAAGGATGGGGTGGAGTCTATTTTCAGAACCCGTCATGTGAATATTAGTGCAAACCTTGTTAGTGCAGGCTAGATGAAAAGGCTTATTAAATCCAACAAAAGTTTCATTCTCATGGTTGTAGGGGTAAAATATATAGAATCATCTTATGCTTTCCAAGGTTTTGACCCCTCTCACAAGAAATAATTGTATGATGTTGCTTCTAATTATGGTGGCATTTTTCAGGAACCAAGTGGGCTGCCTCCTAAAAGAGATATCCAACATGAAATTCATATTTGACAAGATTCGCCTTTTCGTAATGTGGACATGTATAGGTTGTCAGTTGTTGAAATGGAAGAGATCAAGAAGTAGGTGCAGGACTTGTTGAACCAAGGGGTCATCAAACCTAACTCTGTTAGGATATTCCGACACATAGGAAATAGTTAAGTATAACTTGGTCTAGTGTAGAGTTAGGTAAAGTGTGTTTCTTTACTATGTACTTTTGTAACTTACAATCCAACGGTCACGATATGTAGTGATCCAATGGTTCATTCTCTCCTCGGTATTAC
>APFE031634506.1:72555-86650 GCA_000404065.3 Pinus taeda
ACCGCAAAGCCTTCAGGTTGCTTCATGTAGATTTCCTCTTCCAAATCCCCATGAAGAAATGATGTCTTCACATCCATCTATTCTACCTTAAAATCAAAAGCAGCAGCAACTGATAAAAGTAATCTAATAGAAGTTACCTTGCAATAGAGAAAAAATATCACCAAAATCAATTCCCATAACCTGGGAATAACCTTTTGCTACCAACCAAGCTTTGTACTTCTCCACCTTTCCTTCTGTATTTGTCTTCTTCTTGAACACCCATTTGCTTCCAATGGGTTTCCTTCTAGCCAGCAACTCCACCAGATCCAACACCTCATATTTGTGCAAAGATGCCATTTCATCAACCATGGCCTCTTTCCAGAGTTTTCCATCCTCTGAATCTACTTCTTCCTTCACAGTTCTGGGATCATCATCAGTAATAGATAAAGAAAAATTTGAATAGAAAGCAGATGGACCATACCTTTCTGGTTGCCTTTTTTCTCGAACTGATCTTCTCACCCCTGGAGTTTGTGGCTCTTCATCTTCTAATTCCTCCTCTAATGTAGAGTCTGATTATTTCTCCTTTAGCTCAAACTCTATCTTCTTAGGTTCCTTTGGTTGGACTTCATGTTTAATAACATCTTTCACCTCTCTGAACACCACATCTTGGTTGTACAAAACCTTCTTTGTTACTGGGTTCCAAACCTTATAACCCTTTAAACCATCCTTATACCCAATAAATATGCACTTTTCATATTTACTATCCAAATTGGTTCATTTCTCCTTTGGAACATGTACATATCCATCACATCCAAATACCCTCAGATGTGAAAGAGAGGGTTTCTTACTAGTCCATACCTCTTGTGGATTTTTATCCTCCAACGCTGATGAAGGTGATTTGTTGACCAGGTAACACACTGTCTCCATTGCCTCTACCCAGAATTCTTGTCCTAACCTGGCACCACTGAGCATGCTTCTTTCCCTTTCCATCAACGCCTTGTTCATTCTTTCTGCAACTCCATTTTGCTGAGGTGTATATGGAGTAGTCTTTTGTCATGCTATACCACACTTCTTACAAAATTTTTCAAATTCCTTGTTGCAAAACTCTCCACCGTTATCTGTCCTCAGCACCTTTATCTTCTTCTCTATCTGGTTTTCCACCAGAGCCTTGAATTCTTTAAACCTGTCAAAGACTTCAGATTTCTTCTCAAGGAAATATATCTATGTATTCCTTGAAAAGTCATCTATAAATGATACATAGTACACAGACTTACCTAGTGATGAAACCTTCATAGGTTCAAACACATCACTATGCACAAGATGTAATATATGTTTCGGCCTCTTACCACCAGAGGGGAAACTCACCCGATTCTGCTTCCCATATACACAATTTTCACAGAAATCAAAATCTAGAGAGCTATTACGCATACCTTCTACCATACCTTTACCATTAAGTATTCGAAGGCTCTTCTCTCTAATATGTCCAAGCCATTGATGCCACGGGTCTTCTCTCCATAGACCACTAGGTTTTCTTCTCCACTTTCAGGAACCACAGAACTGTTGCACCCATCAACAACCGTGCTACCTTGCGGCTTGTACAAATTTCCAATCCAAACTCCCCGCATCAATACCAGTGCTCCCTGAACCATCTTGTAGGTATCCTTCTCGAACACTGGTTTTACACCTGCATCATCCAACTTGCTTATAGAAATCAGATTTCTGGACAATGTAGGAATATGCAAAACACCCGAAAGTGTTCTAACCCTTCCACCTTGCAACTTCAACTTTACTTTTCCACGACCAACGATTCTAGCCTTCCTATAATCCCCTAAGAAGACATCACCACTATCGTATTTCTCATACTCACATAACCACTCTCTATGGGGAGTGAAGTTAATGGATGCACCTGAGTCAATCAACCACGCCTCATGATCTACATGTGTACTTGAAGAAGCCAAGTACACATCCCCACCTTAATCTGAGGTGGTTTTCACCTCTACAAAAGGAGCATCATCAGATCCCTTTCCTTTATCAAGAGTTTTAGATTTACAGTCCCTTTTGTAGTGCCCTTCTTTTCCGCATTTCCAACACACCACCTTTATAGGTTTTCCTGGAGATTTGGATCTCCCTATAGATTTAGATCTCCCACTCGATGACTTATTTTTGTTTCTATTCTGGGACTGTCCTTGTATAGACAAGGCATCACCATTCTGTCTCTCCATATTTTTCCATCTCATCTTCTTCGTCAGCAAGGATGAGACTATTTCATCAAACTGCAAGGCAGTTGCATTACTACCAATTGCAATAACCAGACTATCCCACGAATCTGGTAGAGAACACAACAAACTAATGCACTTATCTTCATCTGAAATTTTAATATCAACAGATATTAACTGAATTACCACAGTATTAAATGCATTCAGATTCTCTGTCACCAAGTCTCCATCTTTCATCCTCAGGTTATACAACTTTTTTCCGCAGAAACAGTTTATTCACTAGAGACTTAGATTGGTACAAATTCCCTAACTTGTTCCACAAAGCCTTCCCCGTAGCTTCCCCTGATACATTCAACAATACTGAATCTGAGACACACAATCTTATTGTGCTCTTTGCCTTCTGATCCAGCTTCTTCCATTCTTCATCAGACACTCCTATTGGTTTAGTACCCAGATCTATTGTGATCCACTGATCTTTATCCACCAACAGATCCCCCATCTTGAGTTTCCACAACTCAAAACTCTAACCATTAAATTTCTCGATCTCTATCTTTCCACTACTTGCCATCTTCTTTCACCACCAGAATTGATCTCACAGATCTCCCACTGAACAGGGTCTACCACAAGCCCGAGCGAAACCCCTCAGTAACAAAGGCGTCCCCTTGAAGCCAAAACTGCTCTGATACCAAATGTAGTTTTTAACCTCGTACAAAAATTACCTGCATACAAATTCTAAAACATATAAAATAAACAATGCGAGAGCATAACACATAAAACACATATACACAGAGATTTTCCCCTGGATCCCAAAACTGGGACCACCAGCTTGATTTTTCATTATGTTCCTTTCAATGTTATAATACATATTTATACATGCTGAAGCATCCAATACCATGGACCAAAAACCATCGCGTCCAATACCATGGACCAAAAACCATCGCGTCTAAAAAAAAGTGCGAAATCATGCACAAAACCATAGGTGGGTCTGCCCAACCTAATATAGGGTCCAAAACCAAAATTTTCCATGGCACTACCTCGGACCCCATAGAGTGGAGTTACCTGAACCTCTCAAACCCCCTATGACCCCCTCGCTACGCAATTTGTGCAACGAAGGGGGGGCTCCGCCCGCCCCCAACCCCCTCGCCATAAACAATGCGAGAGCATAACACATAAAACACATATACACAGAGATTTTCCCCTGGATCCCAAAACTGGGACTATCAGCTTGATTTTTCATTATGTTCCTTTCAATGTTATAATACATATTTATACATGCTGAAGCATCCAATACCATGGACCGAAAGCCATCGCGTCCAATACCATGGACCAAAAACCATCATGTCTAAAAAAAAATGTGCGAAAATCATGCACAAAACCATAGGTGGGTCCGCCCAACCTAATATAGGGTCCAAAACCAAAATTTTCCATGGTGTTGCCTTGGACCCCATAGAGTGGGGTTACTTGCACCTCTCAAACCCCCTATGACCCCCTCACTACGCAATTGGTGCAACGAAGGGGAGGCTCCGCCCGCCCCCAACTCCCCTACCCCCCCAACCCCCTGGTTAACTATGAGGGCTAGTCGTGGAAAGAATATAACATAACCCAACATATAATTGATGGGTTGGTTCCTCTTTATAATTGTTTGGTAATTTATTGTGTCAGTCTAGGGCACTTGTAATTGTTATGCTTAATAATTTCAATTCACAACCTAAAACCCTAACTCTGGCCTAGTCATTCTAACAAGTTGTTGTCCAAGAAATATTTTCAAATTCCTATTAGAAGGTATTTTTGAAAAACCTCGTATGGCGAACCACTCCTGCAAAACCCTAATGAGCTATCATGTGAACCATAGTGTGATTAACTTGAGGAATCGTTCAATCATTATCTAGGATGCTTTCTTTAAAATGAGTCTTTAGGGTAGAAAGATGAACTAGCTAAGATTAGTCATTAAAAACTTTTCACACCATCCCATGCTCTTAAGGAGTATATTTTATTCCCCACCTATTAAGAAACCTATTTAAGGTTGATTATAATCATATTTTATTTTTACATAAAGGGATTCGAGGTCTCACTATGAGCCAACCTACCATGATCATGGGTCCTAACAAGAATGAAATTACCACTACTGGTCACCAAGTCATGGTAATCAATTTCAATTGAAAAGCTAGAAGATAAGAGGTCTCATCACAAGCCATCTTGCTCATTCTTATTAGTTCTTGTGAATGGAACTATTCTTAGTCTATTACCAAGCTAGGACAACAACCTTCAGTTAATTTATAAACTAATGTGAACGTTTTTAAATGGCTTTGAATCTATACCTAATATATGGGACACAAGCATTTCATTGGGTTAAAAGGAATCCATGTCAAGCCTATAGATGCTTGCTCACAACAATGGCCATGTCTTTGGTATTAAAGTTAATCTTACATTATGATTTACTTAGTCATATTTGTCTTTCCCTGAACTCATTATCATATCTCTCTAAGAATGGCCTTAATATCCTTTATGAATTATTCTTTAGAGTTCTATCTTTTGGAATAAACAAGTTTTCATGGAAGTGGGACCCTAAGTGCAAGTGATTCACTTTTCTTGAACAAGAGGAGCTTCCACTATATGTTGCATAATGGTAATATGGTCACTTTGGGAAGGTATTATTTTGTCACATCTTCGTCCATATTTATTCCATGGCTTTCAAAATATGGTTATGCACTTCTATTTGTAATGAGGTTATTAAGGTGAAAAAATTCTGACTAAGGCTACTCTTGAGATACTTTGTGGAAATTTTGATGGTTGGTTATTTCATGATAACTCTATCCTTGCAGTTTAGAATTTTTATGACAGCCATGATATTAGACTTTATTGAAATCAGTCTTAATAAATAAATAATCCGATGCAAAAATGAACTAGAAGGAATTCTCTTTTTAGGACAAGCTATATTTAATTAAAGGTCCGAGAATATTTTATTGCATTGAGTTTCAAGAACATTATTACAAGTGAGAAGGTCACCAATATATGTTTCAATATTTTTTTTTTGCAACGGAGAAAAAGATCAACAATTGATTCACTTTCATGAGGACGTGCAAGATGATTGGCATGGGGGGATTTCAGGCCTCCATTTTGTCAGGTTTTACATCAATTTTTTCTCTAAAATCCCTCATAGTTATGAAAGTTATTATCGTCAATTTGTGCATTATAAAGTTAATATTCAACATTTAGAACATTTCCCTCGTTTCAACAAGATTTAACAATAAAAAAATATTAATGATGGTTTGTGCATATGCAGGTATACAAATTTCCTTTATAGACATGTATCGTTGAATGCATAATGGTTGGCCTTGATCCTGCAATTTCTTGCACCAGGAAGAAATTATGCATGATGTTCTGTTGTGGTGAAAACACAACCCCCCCATTATTGATTTGTTCACTTCAATTACTGTGGACCCTTTCTATAAAAATGTTGGCTAAACACCTTCTAGGATTTTTATTTTGAATATTCTACACTTTTGTTAATTTTTCATTTTCTTTGGATTCTTGTTTTGATTTCTTTGTTAAAATAGATTTTTTATAAGCTTCCCATTGACGCTTGTTTCGCCTCATTTGGTCAACTGGTTTGAAAATGGTACTCCTTTGAAGTTTCATCATTTATCTAGCCTCGGTTAAAATGCATAAAATGTACAATATTGCATTTTGTAAATAAATTAGTTCAATAATGCATTTATTTTAAATATTAACCCGTAGTTAGTTCTTACTAATATTTTTTCGTTTTTTTACTTATACAACCAAATCATGAAGCAACTAGATTTTAGTAATTTACTCCAATAAATTACTAATCTCGAAAAATCATAATTTCGAAGTCGCTGTAATTTATTTTTTCATTTATTTTTCAAATAGTTGTAGTTTTATTTTCATTTTTATTAGAGTGGCTGTAGTTTATATAATAAACCTCATAAAATAAAACCAAAATAAAAATTGATCTTTAATATTAAATCTTAAATTAATTAATTAATTATGATTTAAAATATAATTAATTTAATTAATTTATTTTGCAATCGGAGGATCGCATCGGTACTTTTCAATCACATCAGGCTTTTTAATAAACACATCTCTTAAATCCCCGATACCCCTCCCAACGCTGATTGCGAAAAGGCATGTCACATGTGATCGGATCGGGACTCTCAAATGCAAACAAGTTTTATAAACATTCATTCCCCCGATTTGCCGATGCGAAAAGGGCAATGGGGCATTAACCAAAGTTTAAAAATTCGATTGTTTGAGTTTCAATGCGATCGCTCCATCGCATCGGGAGCCCTCAACTAATACCACCTGATGAAAATGAGAATTTGGGGGTTGCCCAAAATCCCAAATTCTTTAAAAATCTCGATCTTCCACGAGTTCAATATTAACATCATAAAGTTTAACAACATATAGCAGCCGTATGTAAGGATCATCATCATTGAGGCATACAAATATGGAATTAAAATAAATACAGTTGGCCCGATCCATCGGATGTAAATCCAATCTCTGTTGACAAATAAAAGATGCAGTTGACGCGGTTCTGTTCAAATTTTCATCGTTCCCGAACCGTCCAACCTCTGTCCACCGATACTATGAAGATGGAATGAATGATTAAAATCCCCGAAATCAAGTTCGTGCAGAAAAAGAAGCCTGTCTTTAGAGCCAAGAAAGAACACCATATTAAACTTTAAGTCGGAGCCCGTTCGCTCTCCCGAACACATCAAATATATTTTAAGAAATAATATGTTACATCCATGCCCATATATAACAATTAGACAATATTTAGATCACCAGATCAATAAGAACGCAACACAGGATTTATTCAATTATAACATGCACATAAGCGTACACAACATACAGTATACCCAGTTTTACATATTACACAAACGGTTACAAAATTAAGGCCTTTCAGCCTTAGGAACGAGCTCCTCGGCTACATTTTGACACTCACAAAATTCCTCACAAACAGATTTATCTCACATCCTATCACATTACATATATATAAGAATTTTAGGAAGGATCAATCCTATCCTCTCTTGATTTTCTCCACAAAAGCTTCATGCATGCACGCTTTAAATATGCTTTATCCTTTTTAAATCTATTTTTCTCCTTTAAATCACGTTTTTTTTTGTTCTGATCCTCTGGTCCACGTTTGCTTGCTTTGTTGCTGATTGCTCCCGCATCAGACTCCCGAGGCACAAAAATTTATGACCTCCTGGTCATATGCTTCTCCTGGTATTTAGCAATTTTATCTACTGCATTCCTTCACTGCAACCAACCTCTGCAGTAACAGCCTCCTTTGTTACACGATACCTCACCAAGCCCTCAGCACTCGGTCTTTTGGCATCCTCTAGGTTGCTGCAAATCTTCTCACCTTCAGCTGTCGCCATCTGCACAATAGCAAGACCAGAAACTCTCCATATTTAACACAATTGTACCTCTTTCCGCTTCTTCTCTCAAGAATCTTCTCCGGGCTCTGATACCACCTGATGAAAATGATCCAACCACTTGCTCCTATCTGCCAAAGCTGGATTCCTGCAAGCTTCAAATGCCTCTTTAAACTCTGAATCATTTTCATATAACTCCTTGAGAAAATCAAAACCCACCACTTGGAATTGACTTTCCTGCAACAAAACATTTCTTCTACTTAAGGCATCTGCAACTTTGTTTGACTGTCCAGTTATATGCTTCAACATAAAATGAAAGCTCTGATACCACCTGATGAAAATGAGAATTTGGGGGTTGCCCAAAATCCCAATACTATGAAGATCTCGATCTTCATACCGATACTATGAAGATGGAATGAATGATTAAAATCCCAGAAATCAAGTCCGTGCAGCAAAAGAAGCTTGTCTTTAGAGCCAAGAAAGAACACCATATTAAACTGTAAGTCGGAGCCCGTTCGCTCTCCCGAACACATCAAATATATTTTAAGAAATAATATGTTACATCCATGCCCATATATAACAATTAGACAATATTTAGATCGCCAGATCAATAAGAACGCAACACAGGATTTATTCAATTATAACATGCACATAAGCGTACACAACATACAGTATACCCAGTTTTACATATTACACAAACGGTTACAAAATTAAGGCCTTTCAGCCTTAGGAACGAGCTCCTCGACTACATTTTGACACTCACAAAATTCCTCACAAACAGATATATCTCACATCCTATCACATTACATATATATAAGAATTTTAGGAAGGATCAATCCTATCCTCTCTTGATTTTCTCCACAAAAGCTTCATGCATGCACGCTTTAAATCTGCTTTATCCTTTTTAAATCTATTTTTCTCCTTTAAATCACGCTTTTCTTTTGTTCTGATCCTTTGGTCCACGTTTGCTTGCTTTGTTGGTGATTGCTCCCGCATCAACAAGCTATATGAACTCCGACTCAACGTTCTCACCTATGTGATAAGTCAAACGTTGACATTCGTTTTGGGCTTACGTATTAATTCGATTTTTTTTTGAAATGGTTTATGTTACCATATGAGTCGTTATTTTGAAATGGTTTATGTGAGTACATTACCATATGAGTGAAGTAAGGTAGGTAATTTAATATTAGTTTGAATATTTAAATAATAAATTTTAAATTAATTTAATTAATTAATATGTAACATATAATTAATTTAATCTAATTAAAATTTAATTATTATTTAGATAATACTATATTAGTTTGTAAATAAATTAATTATATATTAGTTAGTTTAGATTAATATTTATTAATAATTAGTTTGTTTATGATTAATAATTAAATTAGAATTAATTAAAATTCTAATTTAGGATTAGATTTTTAATTAAAATTCTGATTTTTAGCCCAGCAACAGAATTTCCAGATTTATGCTAGATTTGACCCATCAACTTTGGAAGCTCATAGAATGAGTTTTACTTGACCAAATGAAGCCCAAGACGACTCATTGGAAAGATAAAATCAAGGAGAATATTTTTGAGGAGGTTTCACTAATAGATTTAGTTATTTATTGGGTTGAAAATTAGACAGAAGATCAAGCTCCGAATTTCTAAAACAAAATCAATTTTCTGAGTTATTTTCTGCATTTTCATTTGTTCAAGTCTCTTCTAATTAAAAATCCATTCGTTAATAATATCCTTGGCCAATTAAACCATCCCAGGCATCAACAGAGGGTTTATATTTTATTTTCAATTATTTATTTAAATTGAATTTGATTGAATTTGTTTTAATGCCAGAAATGATATTTTGATTTTATTGTTACATTTTAATTTATCTTGATTTTTTTTTTTTGCAGGAAAATAGTAGAAGGGATATGGAGAAAAAGATCTCAATCAATGAGAAGGTTCCAACAATTAAAGATTGGAATTTTGAGCAAATAAAATTGGATTGGGCAGATTTCTCTTCAACAAACTTTCTTATCAAGAATTCCTTTGCAAATATTATAAATAACAAATTGCAGAATGTAATAGGGGCTGCTCTCCTCTGTAATTTTATACTTCTAAAAGCACTTCTGTAATATGAATTTAGAGTTGCAGGAGGGAGGAGAGAAAATCTCAGATCTGGATATTATGGAAGATTTTTCCTTTGTATCTTGAATTATGTATGATGGACAGAGTTTGTATTATTGTGGCTCTAGTTTTGAAAGTAGAAGTTCAAGCAATGTAAAGGACTATTGAAGACCAGGGTCAGATAAATGGATGCAATAAATTGGTACTTCTAATACTACTGTTTCAAATACTAGTTTCATTTTTATGATAACGTGAATGTGTTATTTTATTCATGTTTGTGCACTTTTGTCAATATGGGTAATTTGTCTCAATGTTATTGTTATATATCTCTGATCTTATGGATTAAACTCTGATTTCTGAGTAACTATTTACTCAGAAATCTCTATTATAAAACTGATTTATTGAATGGTAATGTGTTGTGAACTATTTCCACATATTATTATTTAATTTTGGATTTACTGATTTGATAATCAATATCATTTTTGTGAACTACTTCCTGAGTGTTGTTGGTTTATTATTTCAGTTAAGAGGTCTCTATAGGATGTGTTTTGGTATCCATAATATTAGTTAATTGAATTACTTCATTAACTCGATATTCATTATAAACAAGACATATTTAAAATCCCAATACTTTAATTATCTTGCTCTTGGTTGGGTTAGATCTATATCTTCCTAATTAAGATAGGATTAAGATTAGTTTATTTCGCTTGCATTATAGAATAAGCTTGCATTTAGAGTAATTTCTACATTCTTTTAATTCCTCTTTTCAAAGAGGCAAAACTTTAGTTGTGGCTTGGCTGAACCCAAATCAGCTTAAGGGTCATTCTCTTACCTGATCAGCAAGAAGAAGTGATCCGATATCCTTGTCTATTGGTAGTTAAAGATACATAATAAACCAATAGCGATAGGGAGAAGGTAACTGGACCTAGTTAAATCAGTCAGAGCCACCACACCAAACGGAAAAGGAGTTGCTTTAAGGTCCGAACCAAGTGGTTATCCCTCATTGTTGTTACAACGATTTTCAAGGCATTAACATTTTTGGCGCTAGAAGGAGGGCCTGAGACTTTTTGTCTGTTGGAGTCTTTTCAATTTTAACATTTTATTTGATCACGAGGGCTCCTCTTAAACTTCCAATTTGGAGTTGTATCCATGGACGTGCATCTTCCAATACTCCACCCGAAGTGGTAAGACTCTTGTCTCAGGTTAAAATTCAATGGTAAGAGAAATTCTTCTGCTTTTAATCATGTCCTTCAATTTATTCAAAATGTTTCAAATTATGATTTTCAAGAAATTGATGAAAGCATCTTATGCATAATTTTTACTCTCACATTTACGGCAGAAGCCAGAAACTGGTGTAGAACTCTTCCGGTTGCCTCAATTCGCAGCTGGGATCAATTTGTTACAATTTTCATTTGTAAATTTGACAGCTATGATTATGAACATGTATGTGAAGAAATTGAATATCTGGGAAGATTTGAAAATGAGTATGTTAGAGATTTCAATATTCAATTTCATTTGAACTATTTAAGATTTGAAGTCGAAGATAAACCTACGGAAGAAGAATCACTAGATTGTTTTGAACATATTTTCTCTCTTCCTCCCATTCCCAATTTCTATGAAATTAGTTCAAGCTTTGTTCCATCCCCTTCTAATATAAATGAGAATTCCAATATGGATGTGCAAATAAATTTTGATGAAGTGGTTTCACAAAGCTTGGAAAATATTTCTAATCAAATGCAAGAAGACAAAAGCAGCAATTTCAAAGAAAGAGTCGCCTTGAAATCTGAAAGCTACTTTGGGGTAAATTCAGAAAATCAGATTGGGAATCAGCAAGTGCAAGCAACAATCAAAGTAAATAATAAAATGCAAACTGTTGTACAGAATTCTAAATTTTTCCATGATGAACAAATGCCGAAATTAGAGCAGCAAAGCAGCCTTTTTCAAGAAAGCATGAGTACGCAAAGGAATGATCTACAATCTGAAATTTACAATGACCATAATGCACAAGAGTTCTCAAATAGAGACTTTTTTAAATACATTGTTTTAGGTTCACATTTTTCCCTTTATCCTGATATTTTTAATGATGGTAATTTTTTCCCTCTTGATATCAATGATATTTCAGAAAATAAAGAGGATGATTTAAATGAATTACCAATAAGTTTTTATCAAGATAGAGAAACAATTATTGATCATTCTTTTTCCATTACTAAACATGAAATTTTTATTCCTCCTTGTTTTGATATATTGGATGAGATCAAAGGGAATTCTAGAAAATATTATGAAGTCATTTATGATAATTACTCTGACATTGAGGATGTTGATTTCTATTTTTCTAAAGAGAATCCTCATGATAAAATTCAGATAACATCTGAGAATGAGGAATGCTTCAATTTAGAAATTATCCCAACCAATCCTCATTTTAGAGCAGCAAATTATCTTCCTGATTTCATTATTCGAGAAAACATTCCAATTTATGATTCATATCATGATCAAACTCTCATTTTTACTCATAATCATAATTCGTTTTCTAATTTACAAGTTGGAATTCAAAATTACTCAAATTCCATAATTCTGGCCAATCCTTGTGAAAAAGAAATAATTTCAAAACGATATCAATTGTGTTGTAACATTAGTTGTACAAATAGTGATTTCATTTTATTTTTGTTTCCTCACTTATTTTGTATAAAATCAGATTTATTTTCAGATTTTTGATACATTACACTGGCATATTGAGCACTTTACTATAAAACATTCAATTGAAGCATTGCCCTCTTGGAAAATTGAAGTTTTATGTTATAATCAAGAGCATCAAAAGCTATTTCAATTTCAATTTCAATCAATGCTAATGTTTTATCAAAAGCTTCTATCTTCTCAAAGGCAATATCAACAAGAGAATGTATTTTTAGAAATCTGCCAGCGATCCAATTTAATTAATAATTTTCCATTTCATTTGAAAGATTTCCATCCATTTTTCATTAATTCATTTGAAAAATATTTGGAAAGTTTTCCTTCATGGAAGATTGTAAATAGCTTACCATTTACACATAACACTAACAATTTCTTCCAGGCCTTTGAATCTAAAAGCTCATATCCACAATTTGGCTTGTTATCTCTTCTTTTGAACATTTCCCAATACTTAATAGAAATCCATCCAAATTTCTATGATCTAATTGGTATTCAATTGGAAAGGAAATTTTAAGAGAAAGAAATTTTAATTAAGTTGCTAACAATAACTGTACATTCTGATTTAAAATTTATTTTCCTCAGTTTAGTTAGATTTGTATTTTTATCGTTAACATTTGAATTGTACATACATGCAGGAATTAAAATGAGAGAATGGTTACACTGGAAATATGACTACACCTAGTCATTTTCATGTATATGGTTAGAATAGGAATAGAATTAATTTAGTTAGTTTGTTTTGTCTAGTTAATTTGTTTTTAACAGTTTTGCAGATTAAAAAAATAAAACAAAGCAATCATCCTTCTCATACATGTTCAGTGAAAACATCTTCTTCCTATCAGAAAATTTTAATTCTTGTTTTCTTTTTTTTTTTAAATTCTTACAGCAATACCTCTACTCTGCCTATTTTGAATAATGTCTTAATTAAATTCAATTAAGGTTGCACTTGGCATCGATTGCCTCAAAGCCACTTTTCTTCATTTCGAAATTTCCTTCTAAGATTTTCTTTTGAAATTTATATGATAAAGGTTTTGAGGATATAAAAGCTTCATGATCTCATTATCCCATGAAATGTATGACTGTCTATGATAAGCTTAATTCTAACTTGATCATTATTAGTCAGTCTAACATTTCGTGGTAATCATATGAAGTTCATATTATCTTCTTCGAAATTTACTAAACTAACTTTAAGGATGTCCATTTTGCTGTGTGCACACATTCAAATTTGTTTTGATATTTTTCCACAATTAGTGGCTTTATCCCATTCTAATCTTTAGTCGCAATATGCATCATATTTTATTACTAAAGGCATTATTGAATAATCACTATAACAATACAGATTCTTCTCAAGATATTCAGAATGAGCAGAGGTAATAAATTGTTGTTTCAATTCAAAAGGGAAGCCTATTTTCATATTTATTTCTGGTAAATTTTGTATTTCCTGGACATGAATATACATATTTTATTTAGGCTGATTGCACATTCCGATTTAGAATAAATGATGAGATGATTTTGAACAAAGTTAAAATTTTGATAAAGCGGAGGAAGAATTTGAATATTCATGAGGTAAAATCTGCAAACAATTTCCTTCCAGGTACGCACTTACAAGTTTGTTATCATCTATTATTAGTTTCTCTTTCCCTTAGTTTATTTTTTTTATTTTTATTCTGTTTTATTTACAGGTTTTCATTTGTTTTCAAAAACTTAAATTA
>APFE031634511.1:0-11512 GCA_000404065.3 Pinus taeda
TTGAGGGCTCATATGGAGTTTCTACCCTATCTAATCAGCCTTCGGGATGTAGGTCAAGGTATCTTCATCATCAAAGGGCAAGAACTGGAACTGGAGGAGATGGGCATCTATTTCATCACTCGATTATCGAGAAGAAATTCAAGTCTTTGGATCTCCCTAAGGAGTTTAGAGTACCAGGAGTCTAGTTCAAAGATATTGTCTTGGTGCCGAGATAACCAACGGAGGAAAGGTGAAGATTGCAACAATCACCCACAACCTCATTCTTAGAATAATTTTGTTCACCATGGCATGCTTATCTAGAACATAATATGTGCATGAGGCTACCAAGTCTCAATTCTTGTATGCTATCTTATGTTTGACCCCCACCATCTTCAACTAGTGTAGAGGCCTCTAGGCGAACATGAAGCAACAACTCACCAAGGGTAAGCACAAACACCTGAAGCAATTCGGGTCTAGTTCTATGTTGGTCACCTTCACCTTGGAGCGACTGCCCCTCTTTTAGTATCAGTGGGCATAAGTACCACATCCTACCCCACGAGATATGATGCTCCTGAGATGGAGCCAACTCATGCCTCAAGGAGGCATAGGTCAACATATGCATTATACACCACATTTATTCAGTTGGCTTGAATGCTAACAACTTGTGGTAGGCGGCTATGCTTAGTCTGACACAAATTTTAGAGGGGATCAAGATTTGCCTCTACCACTAGGTGAACAGTGGACCGACCGAGGTAAAAACTTGTTTTTTGTTTTTTTCAACTTTCATGACATTTATAAAAGTGTAAGATAAGACATAACTTATGATAAATGTACAAATGTGGGACTAGAGAGACTATGAGATTTGTTCCTAATAATACGGTGAGCTGCCCATACGATAGTGGCTAAAGACTACGAGGAAGGGGCTCACCCCTTAGGAAATATGGAGTGCAATCTAGAGGAAATCACTCAAGGGGTTCCAAATTATGCCACTATCAACAATGTTCCACTAGATTGGCATAGACATACTCTCAGAGACTTTGTGAGACTACGTCGATTGCTAGGCCAAGTGATTAGAGCGGTCTCGTGCTATCATGAGCACCATGCAGTTTTGATAGTTTATCTACTGTTTTACACATTTTTTAGGGTTTTAAAGCCAAATGTTTGAGAACACTCTATTTTTTGACATTTTGTTGTAAACATTGAGGAAGATGTGATATATATATATATGCAATTTTTATTTCTACTTATGCATTTATAACATGATTCAATTTTTACAAATGACGTAAATGTCTATCAAGGACAAAATTTGCCAATTTATCACTTAATGTATTTAAATTATGTGGAATATGTTGATATGTAATGTAATCAAAATTTATTTCCAGCAATGTAACACATAGATACATATGCAATATTTATGGATTTCTTACTAAGTAATGATTGCTTAATTGTAACACAACTTGTTGTGAATCCAACTTGACAACTATATCCCTAATTCAAAGAGAAACTGCTTCTCACAAGAGTTCAAAAACTCCACTTTATTCAAAAATATTATTGGTTCTTCAAAAAAGCAAGATACCTTGTAAGTTATTGAGCTCATCATTAGGGTCATAGAGTACCCATGTTGTGGAAGAGAGGTTATGCGTGGTACAATAAGCACCATCAACAAAACCAATGTAATGACTTGATGACATATCCAAATTGTGTTTGCAAAGAAAAAAATAGATGGTTATGGAAAGGGTTCTTTTAGGACAGCGAGAGTCTCTTTCAGCATGTGATTAACATGATCATCGGGGACAATCCTTAGTCTAATGATCCTCCTCACAGATGAGGCAAGGATAATTCTGCCTTCTTCGAGAATCATCATCAATAGAGGATCTAGGAGGGTTCTGTTTTGTGGCATCAACTTTGGCCTTACCTTTTGATGAGACCAAGTATTGCAGCAAGAAAGATGCAACTCGTGGAGCTACCAGATTTACTTTATCAACCTAGGGTTTGTACAAACTTCGAGGTGACAGTGTTGTATACACAAGTGAAATTGATATTTCTACCTTTTGTTATTGTTCAAGTGGCAAGAGAGCACTATTGTTTTCAGGTCAGACTTCCATGGATTTAGAAGAATCTTGATTACTAATCAAAGAAAGAGGAATCTACTCTAAGAGAAATCTTGCCTATTGCAATAAGGAAAATGACTTAAATACTATGCTAAAAAAACACCATTCGATAACAAACCGCTGAGAAACTATGCCTTACAAGAATGCCAAGCTAACATGTACGAAATGCTATTGTCCTAAGCATGGAAGTTCAAAACATCAAACACCACTATTGTGCATGTAAAAGACTGAATATATTTGTTGCTTCCTTTTTATTATTTTTATGAAAAATCAACTGTGAACCCTAATCTTTTTTGATGATATGACAGGAGGATTATGGATGTTGGAGAATGGTTGGGATGTTTGGGATACCCTGAGGTATCCTTGTGTTGCTTCCTACACTTTTTTGCTAAATTTTGGCCTCAAAAGAGGCCACTACAGGAAAACCTACTCGATGTGCTAAAAACCTACATGATTCCCTGTATTTCTACAAGATATAGCAGAGAGGAGAATGATTGGTCGTAGAGGTCATTGAAGGCTTAGGGAAGCTGGCTGATAGATGTAATGGAGTGAGAAAACTCCTAGGGTCACTCATAACTCAAAACCAAGGTTAGGAGATGGTTGGGTTTCCTCAACATGCTTGGAGGAGTTTCTATGTAAAATGATGAAATTGGTGAAGGTCTTGTTGGAAGCAAGGAATGATTATGGATGGATTAAGTTGGAAGGTGGTTTCTCGCTATGGGATATCTCTCTACTAATGAAACAGTTTCTCTACATCAAACATTGTTATTTTCCAAGAAATCATGTAAACAAGAAGAATTATAATGAGCTATAAAAACAATGTTTAATGAGCTAACTCTCTATTTCATGCATCAGGAAAATTTCAAAATGAAATGGAATTATTGATGATATCTATTTTAATAGTAGAGATGGAAGATATGGTAGTTAATTCCTACAATTGCAAACTTATCAAATTCTGGTTCAAGTACAAAAAATCCTAAATTTGATGAGAAAATAGAAATGTGTCTTTTTGGGGCTGCATAGGGGTCCTTTCCTCAAATCGTGATCCTTGAAGGAAGAGGTGAGGTTAAGACACCTACTATCATCTTTGTGATTCTTTTTTCCCCTTGTAGCCTGCTAGTGAAGTAGAGAACAAATGGAAACAAACTAATAAAAAATTAATCAAATCTACATTGCCTGCAATGAAGTACTTCTAAGAACATTTTAATCATGAATCTATGAAACCAATCTAACAATACATATACAATAAGAGTAGCCTTTCCTTCTAGGTTTGAGCCCTAACCAAAGAGCTCAATCCATGTGAGTTAAATCAATACTTGACCATAAAAGAACTAAATCTCATTAACAAAATAGAAAATTCCATAGCAATGTCTTCCACAAGTCTAGAGCTCAAAAATAACCACTATTTTTAAAAAAGAAATTCGAATCCTAGTGAGGCTCTATGCCTACTTCTTATAAAATTGAAGTCCCCAATGAATTTCCTTAAATCTAGGGAGGCTCAAATCCCAAACTCAAGATCAACTAAGTCTTTGACTATCACTTGCTCGACTGACTTTTGATCTTCATGACTTGGCTGCTTGTACTCTAAGTTGGTGTGATTAATGGAGGGATATTTAGATGAGGGAGGAGTAAATGAGGACTATTTACCTCCTACAATCTCTCTTCCTTGTCCCATTTAGGCTACAAACCTTAATCTTGCCAAACTTCCTCGATTTTCTCTTTCAAACCTACATCCAATGCATATTAGTCCACTTGGCATAACATCACACTTTGACTCATGTCATTAAACAAAATATAATCAGAACATGTAATAAATTGTGAGAAGAGTTGATTTGACTATGCTAGGAGGTGATTTAAGGTCCATATAGTTACCCAATGATGAGGTTAATCATGACCCCCATATTGAAGGTGTTTCTCAGCCTCTAAGAAACTCAATCAATATCCATGTCTTTCATATCTCTAGTGGCCTCCCTGACATCCCATGTTTATTTTGTGGTTTCCTCTTCTTATGCATAGAATACTGCCTTCCTTTCTACCTCCTCGCACTACTTTCTCTCTTCTTGTTCCTTTTGTCCTTCTAACATTCCAAAGAGAAGTGGTGGGCTGAGTCTCAAGACAATCCAGTAGAGTTTGTGCCTTTGGATGGTTTGCTTGTACATGAGTGTCATGTTCAATGCTTCTCTAATCCTTTGAGGAGAAGGGTCTTGATTTAGAACAATAGCCATTGTTCCTTAAGGTACAATACATAGGACTTAGTTGGCATCGTGCAGTGGATGGATTCCAAAGATAGAGTGGCCATGGATAACGAATGATTCTTTATTTCTTGTATCTGTCCTTTGAACCATGCATTCTCATTCTGGCCTCAGTGTCCCTCTAGCTAGCTAGTTTTCTACCCATCTCCTTGAGCTTTTCCTCCATGTGGCCAATGTCCTGCACTCCCTTCAACTTGGTAATGTACATCCATCTATGTGTTTTGTCTCTTTCTTCCTCAATCTCAAAGAATAATGGAATGGAAAATACTTGTGGAGAGACCCTCCCACTCTCAATAAATCTATAGTAGGAGTCAAGGTTAGGTTGAGCACTAGGTTCCCTTAGTTTTGGGTCTTCTCTCCTTGTTTCTAGCTGCTTATTTCCTTCCTCATCCAATTTTTAAGTTTCATGTAGGACTACCTCTGCTTCTTGTAGGTGCCACTCTATCTCCTTTACATCAGGTGGATCTAGTTATAGGCCTTCTCACATGGGTGATAGGAGTCTTAGTTGAGGTTTGTGCTGAGTATCCTTCTTATTGAGTTTTTATAAGAGGATCCATCTTCTCCTGCTATTTAGGTGAGTCCTCAATAGCAATGGGAACCTTTGTTGGAGTTTGGGGTTTTCCCTGCCTTATCCTGAACCTTGCTTGGAGTTTGGACTTTTCTTGTTCTAAAGTATAAGGGGGTTTTCCTCTATTGTTTTCCTTCTTATTTGATATGGGTGCTTAGGGCATTGAGGGCAATTGTTGTCTCTTTCTGAGTGGGTTCTAGAGACACCCTAGGTGACTCCTCCTTGTCTTTTTCCTCTTCATTTCCATTTCGATTCTCAACTTTGTATTCCCCTCTTCCTCTCCTTTGAGATGCTCATCTTGTTTATTAATGTCCTCCTTAACATCTTCCTCTATTTCTGCATCACCTTCTTTCTCTTTGTCTTCCTCTTCATCCTCATCTATATCCTATTCATCCTTCTCTGCTTCTTCTCCAACTATTTTAGATTCTTCTCTGTCTTTTTCACTCACAGTAGGGCTAATATCATATGTGAGGGCTTTGATATCCTCATTTGTCCACATGTCTCTAAAAATTTCCCATTGGATAGGAATTGTGAGGTTTTGGAAGGCATCTTTTATATAATTCTAATTAACCCATGGTGGGCAAACTATTGGTACTTCCCTTCCTACACCTTTATGCTTGTATCTATCAATGATTGCAAAAGGATGGTACACTAAGCATATGGTGAGGAGGTGTTTCTACTCCAAACCTCAATTCTTCAAGCACCCTAAAGTGATAACCATAAACCACACTATACCTACCTTCACATGATATGTATTTTATAAGGTGGTAGCTTACCTCATTCCATGGGTATGGTAGGCTTGTTCTCCTTACTCCATTCTTGTGTTCAATTTTCTTCTCTCCCAATAAAAAGAATTTCCTTTTGGCAGTTTGGCTATTACCCTTGTCTTCCTTTCTCCAATGCACCCCTAGGGGAAGTGTGGTAATTCTGGTTATGAGTTTAGGGGAGAACTCTATGGAGGGGCCCCTCACCACAATAGTGACATGGGTTCTTGTTAGTGTAATGATGGAGCAAAATCTCGGGCTACTTCATCATCATACCCTCTTAATTTCTCAAAATACCCCATCCAATTATTCCTACGGAAGATTTCTACCAGAGGACGGTGTTGGTGAATCCTCATAGTGTTGATGGGCTTCCTTTTATTAAATCCCCCTATGATTTTATCTCATGAACTTTGACGAGAAGAGATGTATGATACAAATTTTAATGAAGGAGGAAATGGGAGTACAATACTTGTGGAACTATTTGCTTACACAACTATCAAATTCAATCAAATTGGGAGATATTTCTATTCGTTTCACATGGAAAAATGGAAGGAAATGTAGAGCCTACCTCCTTATGGTGCTTGTTGTAGCCAACCTCTATGTTTCCTTCTATGAAACTGCTCACTCCCAATTGTGTGGACTGCTTGATTCTGTCATGTAGGATTCCCTAAGTGATCTTATAGGAAATCCTACGCACGATCAAGAAGGTTTCTTTCTCTTTCGTAGGTTTCTTGGGTATGAGAGCGACTTTTCTAGAGTGATCCTCAAGAATATGAATGCATGAGTGCATGAGGATAAACGTTTATTTCCTCTTATCGTCGAGTTCAGTGAGGTGGTGTGCTAGCACCTGAGGTATGTTTTTTTTCATTTTTGGACCATTGGTCCCCATTACCACATCATCATTCCCCTCTCCTTATAATGAACTCCCACTTTCGGCATCTGTAGCTCAACTACTTCTGATTTCATTCTTTTCTCTTTGACTTGACAGTTGCCACATGTGTGGGGACTAACTTTTTTGTCCTCATTGACTGAAAGAAGTTGGCCAGGTTAACTGTCCACCTTTCACTTATAAACCAAATCGTGCACAATCTTTACATATTTTAATTAAATTATCAAAATGAGAGAGTGAAGTGAGATACTTGCATACGGTGCTAATACCTTGCTGCAATTTTTTGAGGACATGATGTGCTTATTGTGTGTCGGTTGCATGTTATTTCTCACTACTTGTTGATTTCCTTTATGTGCAGGTACATGGTGTTCAAGATGAATGTGCTGCAACTACTCTCGAGCTTCTTCTACCCTTGGATCTTCATGTTGGAAGCTTGCCTCAACATATGAATTTTATTCTGTGGGATAGGTGGCTACATGATTTCCTACAGGATGTGTTGTAGTTACTTCTCCCTCAAAAATTTTAATCGTTTCCACTGTTGGGACTTGAGGATGATGACATGGATAGAGAGGAGGCCTAGAAGCGTGAATAATGAGAAATACACTGAAGTGCTACCCTCCTCTGCTCTCTGTTTCATCTTTTCTCTGTGTTTTCTCTTCAAGAAAATGAATGGTTTGAAAACTGATTGTTATTTCTCATGGATGCAGGGGTGATTATGGTGGAGAGTGGTATGGTAATGAATTTGTGATGTAGGGTTTTTTATTTTTGGACATGGGAAGGTCATTTCCTGGCCCTAGGGTTACTTACTTTAGGACTCTGAAGCCACTATAATTCCTACAAGATCATTTTGTAGGTTTTTAGGGGATCCTATAGGTTTACAAGGAATCCTTTAGGTTTAAACGGAATCGTGTAGAAAACATAATACCCTTGCAAATTAATGCAAGTGAGTGAAAACATAAAAGGAATGGTGGAAAGATGAAGGATAATGAATGGGGAAATACAAATATGAGTGGAATAGGTCCCTCTTTTATTCTCCTTTACTCTCTGATTGTCCTCCTACTGACCTGGAAACAATTTTCCATGATTTTTGTTTTCTCTTTTTCCTTTTCAATTATTTTTTTGAAAACAGTTAGTGTGCCTCCAAGAGGTTTTCATTCTAGTTGCTTGCCCTCGACACCTCAAGAGAGGTTGTCACCTAGATATATTTTTATTTCTTTTTTTCCTTTTATTTTTGGACACCATTGGGCCACTACCAGAGGTGTTCAACCTGATAATGGGACTGAGGTGACTAATGGAGGCTTTCACCGGGGTCCCTATTTTTCATTTTTCTTTTCTCAGTGACTTTCTAAGGAAAGAGCTAAAACTTGCTCCACCGCCATCACTATTTTATTGATACCATCAATGAACTCTTGCCTTGACCATGTTCTCTTGTAAATATTCGTTATGTGCCCATTAACATGTAAAGGAATGGCCTTCGCATCTATGGTTCTCATTTGCACTGAACCATTATCATGAATCATATATATATATCTGGAATCATACAATAAGGCCTAATCACCTTCTTGAAACTATTTATCTTTGATGTTCCTATGGTGCTAGATATTCCTCTGAATTTGAGTTACCTCTATGTATAGGAGGGCTGTGTTTTGAGCTCATCTAAGCCATTCAACTCGAGTAATTTCTCTTTTTCTGCATTGCTGAGATCTAGATCTAGTTGGGCTACCATCCTCAATGTGCTATACTCGAAATCAATGGACAAGAGGGCCTTTTTCCTAGAATCCAATTCCTAGGGTGTGAATCCAGTGGTGGTCTTCCACATGGTATTATAGGCTCAGGTGGCTTTAATTACTTTATCTACCTAATATCTCATGTTGTTGCTAACCACTTTAGTCACAATGCCCTCGAGCACTCTGTTGGTGACCTCCATTTTCTCATTAGCTTCTATGTGATAGGGAGTGTAGGTTCTATGCTTGATCTTATGCTGGCTTAACACGTCTTCAATCATGTTGGAGCTAAAATGCCTTGATCAATGACCAGTTCTCTAGGGTACCCAAATTTGTGAAATACATTCTCCCTTCAGGACTCAACCACCCTCTCCTCTGATGTTGCCTCAATTTCCTTAGTTTCAATGCACTTACCCAGATAGTTAATGCACATAATGATATACTTTTTTTTCTTGGATGGAGCATCAATAGTTCCAACAAAGTCCGTGCCCCACTTGTCAAATGGCTCAAAAATCATTTCAGATTGCAAAGGAATTTCATCTCTTTGACTCAGGATTGTAGGAAAATCTCATTGCAACAGATCTAGACAAGATGTTAGGGATCGAGTGATCATCTGAACCCATATCCATTGGGATGGGTACATAATGATGCAAAGCTTAAGGTAAAAAATTAGTGTAAACTTACATTTGTTATGAGTGTTTATTTTATTGATGAGGTAGATATGTATGTCGTTCCCCTTAATGTATGTGGAGTTGTGTTTTGCAGTCCACACATCTACATGTGTGATGTTATATTCATCACGAGAGCTAACTAGTACCATCTCATCAAGGATGAAATATCGTTCACCATCAACATGCGTAAATAAAAGTTAAAAGTTTCACTCATAATTGGCAAAAAAGCCAATAAATTGATTAGTTCGAGCAAGAAGTATGTTTTATTGCTTTTAAGAGAAAATTAGCCTACAGATGAGTCAATAAGAGGTAAGGCATAATTAGAGGGGTGTACTAAGAAAAAGAAGACAACAATTGGCGGAGTTGTTATAGGAATACAAGGATCGGTTCCTAGAGCCTAAAGGGATACATCCTAAGAGAGATGTGGAGCATGAGATCTAGTTATTTTCAGACTCCCCATTGCCAAATATTGGGTTGTATATGAAGTATGCTATAGAAACAAGTGAGGTGAAGAAATAGTTGCAACAACAATTGGAACAGGGCATTATTCGACTGAGTACATCACCATGTGGGTCACCCTTTATCATTGTGCCAAAGAAGAATGGGACCTCACACATGTGTATAGATTAGACAACATTGAATAAGATCATGCTCAATAAGAGATACCCCATGCCCTAGATAGACAATTTGCTAGATCAGTTGCAGCAAACAAATTATTTCAGTAAGCTAGACTCAAAGTCTCCATATCACCAGATTCTAGTGAAAGAAGAAGATACATGGAAGACCAACTTCAAAAATATGCAAGGTTTGTATGAGTTGTTGGTTATGCCATTCATCCTCTAGAATGCAACAACTAAATTAATGACATTAATGAATTATGTATTAGGCCATTTTATAGATTCATTTGTTATTGTTTATTTGGATGATAAGAATAATTAAAATTTGATGCAGGTGCTAGAAATATTGAAGAAGCACGAACTCCTAGAAAATCTTAAGAAGTGTGAGTTTGCACAAGAGTCCTTGATGTATTTGGGATTTGTGATTGGTTGAAGAGAATTAAAGATAGATCCCTCAAATGTGGAGGTCATCATGAAATGGTTGGTGACTACGACGCCACCAACATCAAAGATTACAGCTTTAGGGACTCTTATTCACATAGATCCATTCACCGATGATGCATATAGAGATGAATGTTTAGAAGACGATGGTTTAATAGGTCGTGAGAGTACCAACAAACTCATCCATGCGATATTCTATAAATGATACATGTCTTTATTGTCATACATTTTCACATTAAATCTCATGGGTAGAGATCTTAAGGCCTTTTGAACAATGATATATTTTTTAGAAACTTCAGAGACTCCTCTAATCATATTGGTTACTTCATCAATTTTTATAAATTATTCTTCCACACATTATTCTCTATGTATTTTTAATATTTCAAAACTCATTTTTAAGGTTTGAAGTTTTGCCTTTTTAACTCTATCATCTCCTTCATGACTTTGATTGAGATTGAGCAATACTTCATTAGCAGACTTTTAGTACATAATTTTTATGATTTAAGACTCACTAAGCACAAAGAGAATGAAAGTCTTGGTTTTAGCATTATTTTCATAGAGGCTTTTTCTATCAACATTAGTGCTAGGGACATTAGGGACATCATAATCTACTAAAATAGAACTATAAACATCTACTCTCGAGGACATAAGATAAGCTTCCAACTCAACTTTGCATAAGGCATAGTTTGTACCATGAAAGAGTGGTATCTTGCTTGGGTAGGTACCTTGACTCTCTTGACAAGACATATTCTTCATGAATCTACCTTTGAGTGGTTAGAATGTTCATGAAGGAACTTTTTTCTAATAACAATTATTATAATAAGGAATTACTCACACGGTGAATCATTAATAGTGGAATTCATAAAACATTAAGTGCAAACCTTCAATTATTTCCACTATTGTTAGTTATTTGAGAGAGTATTCATACTACAATAAACATGAATAGAAATATAATATATTCATATACGGTAACTGAACAACATACACACAAAATGACACAGGTATTTTTATGTGAAAATGAGTGTGAGAAAGCCACTAATATGATTTTTTATTATGATGTAATTTCAGCACCCACTTAATTACATGAATTTTTTCACAGGAGGCCCCAATACCCTTCAAATAGAAAGATACAACTTTCCAAGAGGCACCATCCTCTTATGAATATAGGAAACTACCTTCTCTAGCCATTGTTCTTCCTTTCATACAATTTTCAATTTGAAAATAGAGGATAATACATTTAGACAAAAACATATATATTGTATAATGCAGTACCAAAGTAATTCCATTCAGCTCTACAACTCTCCTTTGAAGGCTAATCCTTGTTGCTCAACTACCTCTACTCACCACCATATTCTTCATCCTATCTCTCTTACACACTCACAATGTTGAACAATTAAAATCACACAAATTCTACTTTCACTTTGTTTAATTACTCACCACATTGTTGTTCCTTTGTAGCACTAGCAATGCATGGATTGCCATACTATACTCAGACA
>APFE031634514.1:4543-28704 GCA_000404065.3 Pinus taeda
ATTATTTCCAACCATTGGTTCAAAACATGTAGACAAATTTAGTTCACAATTATAAGAAACATCCATATCAACAAGTGATTCAAAATCATCTACATCGCCTCCATTTTGCCTGGTTGAGTTTCTTGTTCATGTCTTTCAAACCTCATCAGGATGAACACTTTCAAGTGTTTCTGTCAGCCACTTTGGGGGACCTTTCTAAGATGGTCCATTCTACTCAGTTGATTGAGTTGGGATTGAATCAATATTGAGTCTCCCAATTTTTTCAACCACATCACTCAAAGTAGCATCAGTGGTTGGAGTTTCATGTGGGCAAGAGAGTGCTTCAAAAGAATATTACACATATTGATCGAGTATAGGAATCATGCCCCTTAAATATGTGGAATCTGATGATCAAATTCTTGAAATGATTTTGCATGTTCGAATCTATTCAAGAGATCAAGTTGCCGCTCAACAACATTATCAGTTTTGGAAGATTCAACAAATACTACATCTCTAGATACATCAAACTTTTTATTAACTTCATCATAGAGATGGTATGCTTTGGAGGTATTTGAATAGCTCGAGAAGATACACTTACGACTCCTTACACCAATTTTTTTTCTATGTAATTTTGGTATCAATGCATAACAAGTGGAACCAAAGACTCTGAGCTGCTTTACCGAAGAAATGTGGCCATACCACATTTCATAAGGATTATTTTTTCTAATAGCATTAGATGAACATCTATTCTTTACATATACAACACATATAATTGCATCAACCCAAAACATCAATTTTAAATCCTTGAAAAACATCATGGAACGTACCATATTTAAGATTGCCTATTCATTCTTTCAGCTACTTCATTCTATTGGGGATTATAAGGCACAATGGTTTGATATTTTATCCCATGTTAGCAAAGATAGTTTTCAAATTCATTTGAAGCGTATTATGAGATTGTGCATCATTTTCAATTCATGTATGAATGTTCTTGAACGTTTGAAAATCATTAAATTTGTTCTTTAATAAATAAACCCAACACATTCTGGTTTAGTTATCAATAAATGTCATCATATATTTATTTCCATTTGTAGAAGCAATAGGCATTGGACCAAATAATCCTGAATGAATGAGTTCAAGTTTTCTATGTTCTTTGGAATGTGAATCATGAAAAGTTTTTTTGCTATACTTTCCTAGAATGCAAGCACCACATTGCTTAAGTTTCCTAGGGATTGTAGGCAAACTAGTAACACCATTTTTCTTCAATAAGCGAAGGTTGTCATAGTTCAAGTGTCCAAATCTAGCATAATGTAATAGACTTGATTAAAATGTACAATCATCGTAATGAGAACTGTATGATAAATTTTGTGCACGAGTAGAGGTACCTTGCAGCTTGAGAAGTCTTTCTTCTTCTAACCCCATCATGACAAGTGAGTGATCTGATGCTTTTCTCACCTCAACATTGCCATCAAACATATGAATTGAGTGTCCTTGCTGGAAGATGTGGACTACAGACAACAAGTTTCTCCTCAGCTGTGGGAGATATAACACATCATGCAGAATAAAGTATGGAAGACCAGGCAATTTGAGCTTGATTATGCCAAGCCCTGATGGCTTGAGTTTTGATTTGTCTCCAAAGTATACTACTCCATCAACATTGTTAGTGAATTATTCAAAAAAATCTCTTCTAAAAGTCATGTGCTAAGTTGCTCCTAAATCAAGAAAGCAATCATGTTTCTAGGAAGCAAGTGAAGCATTAAACATCTCTTCATTTACTGCAATATTATAATGTGCCACCACATAGTGAGCGATTTAGGTGATTTACCTACCTCTTTGTCATTGGTTTTACCACCGGGTTGATTTATTTCATGCTCAATGTTTTCCCAAGGCAACTTTCATGTGGATGCATCATGTGATCCATCTCTATTGCAACGTATGCAATGAAGATCACAATTTTCTCCTTGAGATTATTCTTCCCCCCTGCCTCTGAAATTTCTTCTTCCTCTTCCTCTTCAACCACCTCTTCCTCTGGAAGAATTTGGAGAATTATTCTTCTCTCTATGTGCAAGACACACATCTTCTTCAGAATACCGAGGAGTTTTACTCTTCCCAAAATCTTTCTCTCCCTCAGAAAATTTATTCACAAGGGAGTCAAAGGTAATTTCTTTGAGGTTTCCATTTGCTTGCAATAACTCAAGGTAATTTGAATAAGTAGGATAAAGTGCCATGACAAAATCTACCAGAGGAATGTCTAGTTCAACATTAGTGACTTTGATATCATGCATAGTAGATTTTACTTCTGATGCAAGAGCAAGACGATCATCATTTTGTAATTCAAGGTTGAACAATTTAATCATTAATTGGACAATATCAACCGCATAGTGTAAGTCATAGAGTTCCTTCAATTTTTGTAAGGCTTTAAAAGCATTTGAAAATGGTGGAATATGGTGACTCACCATTTACAGATGCTACAATCAAGGCATAGGCCTTGCTATTCTTGTTTTCCCAAATGGCAAATTCCTTGTCTGAGGTAGGCTTTGTTGGTTCATTGCCTCCTTCTCCAACACAAACTCCTTTCCACAACTCATTAAAAATGAGAGTGTGTTTGATATTCCGCGACCATTCTAGATAGTTCTCTTTGCCAGTGAGAACCACTCCCACAATAGATATCAATAAATGCATTTTAAAATTCGTGTACTGTAAAATACTTTTGTTGCCAATGTATAAAATTTGCACTCCTAGTGGTAAAAGAAATGAGTTATGGTGTAATTTTTTTTTTAAATACATTTTGATATATAGGATATAAGTAATACTTGCATACGTCTTATAAGGGGGACTAGTTTGTATGAGGGGAGGGTATTATATGAGGAAGGGCTTATATGAGGGAGGCGGTTTCAGGCCACACGATAATATATATAAAAAAATGAAATGTCGATAGCATGATATGGAGGTCCTCGGGGGGTCGAAGTATTAAAAATACAGTATTAAAAAATGGTGGGAGGGAACCACGTATATTTAGATTAAAACTAGCATACAAACACAGGATCCATTGATGGCGAACAGTCGGGAGTAGCTTCTCACCTTCTGGCCAGCGGAACAGTGGCTGGAAACTACACAAATGTAGTAATGGTGTTGTTGAGAGTGATGGAGGACTGGTCTCAAATAAGTTGCATGACCCTTGCACCTTGCTTCCTGAAACCAAAACTCACTCTCGAAATAAAGCACGCAACACTTATTTCAAATGTGAATATGTCACATCTATATATCATCTGAGCTCAGAAAATTTTATAGCCATGGTGCCATTGGCACTACCTCTTCTGTTACTCTACCCCTGCTCTTCTCATCAACCATGGAAGGTTCATCGTCATTGAACCCCTAGAAAAGCCTTAATACCCGCTTCAGAATACCTCGCCTTCTGTTATAGGTATTTGTATAGGAGAAGAGCGGAGGGGAGGTCGAGTGGGAGGCACAACAATACGGTGTGAGTTGAACAACAAAGTAGAGTGTATAGGGCGTCAACTAGGCTGCGCATGTGTGAGGGAAAGCTGAAAGGTGGAAGGATTGAGGTAGGAAACATTCATGTTGCAGCTGACTGTGTAATACATCTGTGTAGAAGGACAGTGTAAGTCAACATGCATAGTGGGATATGTGAACAGTGAGGAGCGAATATAATATTAACCAAAAAGATTGCAAAGGAAACCAGAGTGGAATATGCATTCAATACTAATGCAAGACACAAAATATGGCAGAGGTGTCAGTTTTGCAAAATAAGCAGAACATAGGTAGGGAGGAGTTACAAGCCGAAGGGAAGCCAAAAAAGGGGCTTTCTCTGATACGATGTCAGGCTAGCAGGTAACTCCTCAAATCAATTGTGTTGCTTCATTAAGATTACTCATGGTTATATACATGAGGGAGTGACTCTTGGGTTTGACCTTCCGATGACTCTTCCTTTTCCATTATTTACAAGTGTTCACCCAATCCCCATGAATAGGTGTCAATAAATCCACTATGTTAACCACCTACACTCCCAACCGAATCCATTTTGGTCAAAGTATATGATGTTCGAATTGTATTTTTGAGTCGGATTTGGACGAATTTGGTAACTATGATGTAAAATTGTATGATGTGATTTATGTTTAAAATATACTCTTTTGTTCAAAGAATTTATTTATTTTTGAAACATTTTCTTAGAGACTCCACTAGATAAGATTTGTAGCATGATTTCAGATTATTTTAGATAACTGCAGGGCTGAAACATTTCTAAAGTTATTAATCTAATGTGACACTCTTACATAGTTATAAAGGCTACAAAATTTCATTTTCATAGGTTAAAATTATTAATTAAACTTGAAGTGGACTTGGGCCATAGGAGTTGATTATCTTCTAATACCTTTTAACTTCATTTAGTAATCTAATTTCCAATATATTGTGTTTATGTTAAATAAAATTACAAACTCATCGTGTTTATGCTTAATAAAATTTCTGGTTTCAGTAATTTAACACAATTAAATTAGCACATTTTTTTTAATTAATCAACATCATAACAAAAAAAATGTTGTAAAATTAAATTAAATTAACATATTTATAAAATATTTTGATTGTGAAATAAGATATGGTTTTGGGCATGTGGTATTGATAAGCCATGGTATTGTAACAAAGCCTAATCACAAGTTAATAAAAAAATCAAAATATAACAAAATGTCTTTAACATTAACTTTTTTTTATTAATTGAGCCAACAATTAAATGTTATATTTTGATTGTGAAATAAGATATGGTTTTGGGCATGGGTTATTGATAAGCCATGATATTGCAACAAAGCCTATTCACAAGTTAATAACAAAATCAAAATATAACAAAATGTCTTTAACATTAACTTTTTTTTATTAATTGAGCCAACATTTAAATGTTCACATGAATCGGGATTTATATTACTATTAACTTTTTATTTATTACTTTTAATAGTTTGTTTATTATTTTTAATGTTTTTTTTAATTAACATGATATATAAATGTTAAATATTTATGTAAAATATTAAACATTTAAGCCTACCTATCTATCCCTAATGAGCTGGATTAAAAAAAATCATCACTTCCGAGGCTTGCACCTGGTAAGCAGGACTTCCCAAGAGGTCACCCATCCCAGATCGCCTTTGGCTCAAGCACGCTTAACTGTGGAGTTTTCCCCACAATCAAGCCCACTTAGCTTACTACACCATTTGCAAGACCTTAGCAAGTGTTGTGCTTCATGAGCCATTCAAGTAAAGATCCCTTCAATCTTTTTGAATTTAAGTATAGGGGGTTTACGCAGTGCATTATATTAGATATCATTTTTGAGATTCAACTACGTTAAGTAAGTCATACGTGAATGTCTTACTTAACGCATTTGAATCCCAAAAATGATATCTAAGTTAAATATATTTTAGAAAAAGGAATTTAGTTGCCGTTATTATCAATATCACCACATTAAACTTACAAACTCCAATTTTGTCATACATTTTACAACCAATCATTTATATTTTTGATAATTTTGACTTGTGTCCTTGAACTCTTCTATGGATACAACAATTGCTTCAAATTTATTTCACAAACTTCGAAGGACTTTCTTGATCACTCTCTTGTTTGTGTGGTCTTCTCCATATTGTCTCAATTTATTAACGACAATCACGACTTGAGTCATAAAAGCATCCACAGTTTTATTGTCTTTCATTTTCATATTCTCGAAATCTCTTATCAAATTCTACAACTTGACATTCTTCACTTCTAATACACCTTGATAACATGATTCAAGAGTGTCCCATGCCTTCTTCTAAGATTCTTCATTTGAGACTTTTGAAAGTATCATGTCATCTAAGCCTTGTTGAATTTAGGGCAACATATTTATTGTCCTTCTTTTTCTTCTCTCTCACCAATGTTCTTTAAACATTTGTAAGAGCCATCTCTGCCACCTCATTAACAAGTTCCAGATACCCATGAATAACAAATCCCCGAAGGTCATGAGAACGCAACAATGTTCTCATTCAAATTAATGAGGAATTGTATTTTTTGATGACTTAGTAATTTTGGTAGTTGTCACCATCTCTCCTTCTTTATGTTCTCTCTGAACAATGTTCGTTTAACATTTGTAAGAGTCATCTACTCCTCCTCATTATCAGGTTCCGGATACCCATCAATAACAAATCTCCAAAGACCATGAGAACTCAACGATGTTCTCATTCAAATAAACTAGGAATCAAAGTTTTGCTCATTTAGAATAGGAATTGATGGCTCAATGATATTAGTATTTGTCGACATCTCTCACAGAAGATCTAATTCTTAAGATGGAATGTAAGAGTACTTTCACAATATGGCTATAGCTCTTTAGACTCACGACAATTAAAACAGAGGATGGAATCTTAGGCTTATTCACTAGCAATAATAGGTGAATATGAAATACTTTCGAAATATGGATGAATTACTTAAAGCAATGGACAAGAAAATTAAAGGCTAGTGCTAGAAAATATGATGTATATGCCTCTCTACCATACCAAAAAATGATTTAGACAACATAAACCATTCTCCATTAAAAAAACAAATCCAAGAAACTCATGGGTAGGAAGTCAAGATAATAATTGAACAATTACCTTTGATGTGAATGAGCAAATATTTATATATGAAGAGAAAGTGGACTCATAATACTTAAGGAAACACATATAAAGTTTCAAAGACAACACAAAGAACTAACTACTGAAAAACGTATAAAAATTTGAATTTGAAATTCCTCAAATAATAACTCACGGTAAGCTTAGGTTCAACACACACTCTTCTAAACTTCTGCTGGGATTGTTGCAACAATCACATCATGCGGCAAGATTACACTACGCTAGAAAGATTTGTTTTCAATGTAGCTCTAAGCCACTCAATAACAATTCCTTAACAACACCAACTATTTCGGTCACAAGCACTCTGCACAACAGTTTTGTTCATCCTCACACAAAAATGGCTTCTCACCAAAGTTTAGGGACACAACAACGGCTTCTCACTGAATCTTAGGGAATAAATGCTCACTCTCAGATTCCAACGACTATGTAAAAATGCTAAATTCAACCCCTTGTAATCCAAATACTAGAAGGATATTGCTTTAATAAAATTGTGTGTAAAACACGAGCATAATTTCACAGAAAGTCCAATTTGATGTACTTGTGCTCTAATGACCAACATAGAATTTCCTCATACCTTCGTGTTGGCTCAATGGGTTTTGACCAAGGTTTAGAGTTAGTTGCACCAAACAAATCCATACATACTGGCCCTTTCGGCATCAATCGACAGAGTGCAGATTGAAGTATCACCTAAAGCAATATGGGGGATGCTAAAACCAATTTTCTACACCCAGAGATGAGCATGTTGTCATTTTATGTCGTAAATCTACTTCATGCAGATCGATAAGCCTTTAAGGCTTATCGATGTAACTTCCTTTAAGCAGCCTCTAGACCTCCGTGAAGGTCTATGTATGTCTTTCGCAGACCCTGAATAGGCGAATCCTCTACTTACGCGCATCAAATATTACTTACAACCCAGTATTTACTCAGATAAGCTTAAGTGTTCGATAACTTCAACATACAACAAGATAATCTTTGCGTAAACAATTAACAGTAATTGTGTTCATTTAACAATATAACTCATGTAAAGTCGCGCATCAATACATCATTATTTCATAAACCCATTATAACATAAGGTGCATTCATATAAATAGAAGTAAAGAGATAAACACAAGTATTTCTCCAACAATCTTCTTTATTAATACTCAGTTCTGCTTACAGACTCAAGGCTTCCCTGTGCACTCAGCTAGAGGGATCCACGCACTCAACTACAAACTCTACTCTAGGCCTCTGTGCACACATCTACAGAGCCTTTCTTCCTACTCTTCTGCACTACTCTTTAGACTTCTCCCATAGACCAAACTTCATTACTTCTTTTTTCCCCTTTAGACATCCTAAAACACACCTATTTATACAATCCTATGGTCTGCGGACCATGGGTAGATCTTCAAAATCCAACTCAACTTACATAAAATACGTGTAAAACCCTTTATGAATCTTCAATTATCTTCATGCTCCGCAACCACAACTTGTGGAGACTTTACATCTTTATACAACAAAATTTTGGATTTTGCCCTAAAATTGACCCTAAGGGACTCCATCCCAAGAGGCCCCAACACAAAGATCGTGACTCGCCCTCGAGTCACTTTGCTAGCGTTGAGATCTTACTGCGAAGATTCCTCAACTCTACCTATATCACTGCTACCTTAGTCGTGCTCTCTGTGGATTTTTGTTTGATCTGTTCCACCAGTTGCTCTGTGGCTTGTCTTACACTGTCATGCTGAATTTTCTACTGCATACTCTGCAAGTTCGCCAATTTCTCTTGAATGTTGGCAAAGATAATGTAGGCCTCATCCAACCAAGTCCCCAATCTAGCCTTGAGGACTGCCTCTTTCCTCTGTGCTGCTTCCACCTATATATACAACCGCCTCACCTCCTGTAGCTTAGCAAGGCGTTGTGTGGCAACGATGGTGCACGTCGTTGCCCTTACTTCATCATATTATTGTTGGAGTTCGTGAGCTTCTGTATTCAAGGCCTGCAGTGTAGGATCTCCCTGTAGAGACGTGACTACCTCCATTGCCTACTCACAAAGTGTGATGTAGTCTACCACCGTGGTATCCACTGTCGCGACTTCATCCTTCATAGTAGCTTCGCGCTGTTCCCTCACCTCTTGCGGATTTGAAGGCTGGGACTTCAACTCTAATGATCTTCAAGTTCAGCTCAAACTAAACTCTAGCCACTTTTTTCTTGGTGTCACGCACGCCTGCAGCCAACTTTCTGATCTTCGCCTCCAACAAAGCCTCCTCTGGTATATGCAGTTCGAGCACTGTTCTTCAGGCTTCTGCCACGACGGCTGTACGCTGGTCATTCTGCACATGGATATTTTTCTATACCTCTAGTGCCTCTAACTTCTCAGTGAACATCTATTCATTGTTCACTCTATACTCGCTCATGCGGCTGAGTGTGCGCTGCTCCCAAGCTCTGAATTTTGCTATCACTCCTGCCTACAGCATATTAAAGTACTCATTCAGGAGCACGGCTAGGTTGAGGCTAATTTTCCTCAAATAACTCACTATGGCCTTGTCATCGGCCAGCTTTGTGCTCAAATATTCGTTTTTCCAACAAGACTGTGTGGAGATCTATTGATTGAATCATCTCTGTTGCCTGAGTGGTCCATGGTGCCAAACTTGTTGATGCAGCGCTGATATGCCTTGTGCCTTCCTAGATCCTATTTTTGTGAATCTGCATCTCGCACAGATCCTTCTGAATGGTGCTCAGTGCCTACTGTTATTGGTGTTCAAACTGCTGCAAAATTTTTGTTGTAGTATCCCGCACCTTGTCGCCTATCTTGCCCAGGTCGCCATCCGTTAAAGTGATCAGATCCAACGACGGCTTTGTCTCCTTTGATTTCTTTTGCAGTCCCTCCTTTCCTTGTTCTCTAGATCTTTTGACCTGGAAGGAAGTGCACTCCTGCTCCTCCTGACCACCGTCGCCCTGTTCTAATTTCTCCTCCTTCTCTGTTTGCAGTGAAGGAGACATTTTGAGGTGCTCGGAGTCGCGTTCTTCCTGTTTTTCCTACTACTTCGTGGTAGGCTCTACTTCCACCTGGGCCTTCTCCTCAACCTCTTTTTTTCACTTCTCAGCCAATTGATGAACCTTCTGCTTGGTTGCTTCCTTCTTCTTCTTCTCTATGGACTTGCTAGTCCCTGTGGCCAAATTGGATGGGGAATGCCTATATGTCGGCCAGCGCTTGACGACCTCCTCAATAACGTCATCTGTAGTGAGGTAGGGTAGGTCAAACAATTTTTTTTGTGAATCCATCCACACCCATATGTATACGCGGTGGAAGTCATTTTTAAACTCCACGTACCCTGAAAGTTGTTCAAACACGTTTGGTGACAACTGTGACTTCTATTTGATGGCCATATGAATGCTTGCCTCCATTAGCACCCAAAAGACTTTGGTCTTTGTGACCCACACAACATCTTTTGTGGCCTAGCGAGTTGGTTAGGATACTCATCTCTCACTTGAGAGACTCGGGTTCAAAACAAGACAATGAAACCATTTGTTGGCTTAGTGGGTTGTGACCCATGTTCAAAGTTATTTGTGTCAAAAAAATTCCTACAGTACTAGCCCTTTCGACATCAATCTGCGGAGTGCAGAATAAAGTCTCACTTGAAATAGTATGGGGGGGTGCTGGAACCAAGTTTCTACACCGAGAGATAAGCGTGATGTCATTTTACACCGTAAATCTACCTTCATGCAAATTGATAAGCCTTTAAGGTTTGTCAACGTAACTTCCTTTAATCAACCTCTAGGCCTCCACAAAAGTCTAAGATTATCTTTCACAAACCCTAAATAGGCGAATCTTTCACTTATACGCATCAAAGATTACTTATAACATAGTACTTACTCAGATCAACTTAAGTGTTCGATAACTTCAACATACAACAAGATAATCTTCGCGTAAACATTAAACAATAATTGCATTCATATAACAATATAAATCGTGTAAAGTCGTGCATCAATACATCCTTATTTCATAAACCCCTTATAACATAAGGCGCATTCATATAAACAAAAGTAAAGAGATAAACGCAAGTATTTCTGCAACAATCTTCTTTATTAATACTCAGTTTTGCTTACAAATTCAAGATTTCCCTACGCATACAGCTACGAACTCTACTCTAGTCCTTTGCGCACACAGCTACAGAGCCTTTCTTCCTACTCTCTTTTACTACACTTTAGACTTCTCCCATAGACCAAACTTCATTACTTTTTTTCCCCTTTAGACATCCTAAGACATTTATTTATACAATCCCATGGTCTGCGGACCATAGGTAGATCTTCAAACGCTGACTCAACTTACATAAAAGAAGGGTAAAACCATTTAAGACTCTTTAATTATCTATGCTCTCCGCGACCACAACTTGCGGAGACTTTACATCTTTATACAACAAAACTTGGGCTTTTGCCTGAAAATTGACCCTAGGGGACCCCATCCCAACATTTCACTGCCAAGAAATTACTTTCAAAGGTTTAGCTATGACTCTTGTAGCATCAAACGAATCTTGCAATTATTTGCACATAGTTCGGTGATGGTTGGGGGTTGCTCACAATACTTGAAGATGTGCTCACTTCAATGGCATCAACGACAAAACTCTAGTAGACATGGCGTTCCCCTGATACCAAGCCCCTCAAGTGATAACCAAGACCTAGCTCACAAACACTGCCAATAAAGCTGGGGAGAGTCCCAAATATTTAGCGGACTATTTAGTGAACATCAGCGTGAGCAATTGAAGAGAATACAAAGAGGCAAATGAAAGTTGTTTTAGAATAGTCAAAAAGCAATGAATTTATGGTGCTCTTCTACAATCTTATTTCTCTCCCCTCAATATTTCATGCTCAAAACGATACCTTGTATCGTGGGCTCGATACCACATGAAAGAAATACGGAACAAATCAAGAAAACACAGTGAACTGCAACTACAGCTGCTTAATTACACAACCAAGAAAAAAACCGAGAGTGAATGACCTCGGCCTAGTATCTGTATTTATACAAAAGTTCCTGTGGGTTATAAGAACTAAAATATTAGTTTGAGGTGGCACTGTCTTTTCATTTCTGCAAGTGGAAATCACTGGTAGGTAAGGCGATGCAAGAATGGCCGTGGTGACCTCTGGAGACCGGACAAGGCCTGGTCGCATGCAGTGGAAATAACTATCTCTGTTAATCTTGACATCAATGTTTTTACATTATGACTTGCCTTTAAGATTGGCAATGATCATTTCGTCCACCCACTTAATGTGCTTAACAATCTGACTATAGAATTTTATCCTTTTCTTCTGGGTGAACACTACCCAACGGTTATCTATTTTTGTTTGGGCATGTAATTCCTTTAGCTATGGCAACAAACAGAGGGTGGCTGAACACTGATACCAGATTCATGAAGTCGCTAAGATACCATCTGCTAACACTGATGTAAATAGAATTTATTACTGAAATGTTATTGGCCAGCACTATATTTATATTTAGTAATGCCACTTACCACATCACAAAAAACAGTAAATAATGTCTATATTAAATTTTCCTAATTAATCAACATCATAAGAAAAAGCATTTTGGAAATTCATGAAAATGTTAAAATACCATGTGCTCACATTGATGTAAATAAAATTTATTACTGAGATGTGGTTGGCCAACACTTGTTTAGTAATACTACTTTCATTTAGATTGGAAAACATTTCTATGTTCTTTAACATGTGGTTGCTACACCCTGAAGCTAGATACCATATATCACTTTTTTTTTCTTGTGCTACATTACAAGCTAAAAACATGCTATCATGGTTCCAATTTTCTTTTGTGAAATTTACACTTGGCTTGTTACTAATGCCATATTGCTTTTTTTTACATTCATTTGCATAATGATCATACTTTTTATAGTAATGACATTGGATTTGAGATTTATGATACCTCTGACCTTGTGCTTGATTTTGGCTTGAGCCTTGAATTCTTTAGCATATGATATTCCTCTGACTCTACTTTGACCAAATGAAACTTGTGTCTTGAAGGAATGCTCCATTGAGGATCTTGTTTCTCTATTCAATCTATGTTCATGGGAAATCAATGATGCATGAAGCTCATCCAATGAGAACTATGAGAGATCCTTTGTCTCTTCTGTGGCCACAACAATGGCATCAAACCTGGTTGGAAAACTTCTCAAAACTTTCTCTAGTATTCTTGTTTCTTCATGAGACCTAATTTGAGTAACCAACCCAATTACATGTGTAAAAAATGAGTCTACATTCTTAGATTCTTTCATACAAAGTGTTTCAAAATCTCTTCACAACATTTGCCATTTTGCTGTCTTTACTTTTGCCATGCCTTGGTAGATTGTCTGGAGGGTGTCCTATGCTTGCCTAGACTTCCTTTTTGCTACAACATTTGGGAAAATACTTTCATGAATTGCTTGGAAAATTTTGCCATTTTGCTATCTTGACTTTTGCCATGCCTTGGTAGATTGTCTGGAGGGTGTCGCATGCTTGCCTGGACTTCGTTGTTTCTACGACCTTTGGGAAAATACTTTCATGAAGTGCTTGGAAAATATATAACAGGGTTTTTGAATCCTTCTTCCCATTGTACCTTAAAAAATTCATACTTTCATGAAGTGCTTGGAAAATATATAACAGGGCTTTTGAATCCTTCTTTCTATTGTCCCTTAAAAAATCCCTTTTTGCTTGAGACAAGACATTGTATGATACTGCATCTGCTGGGACCATTCTCCATCAAATCCCAAATGTCTTGAGAGGAAAACAGGGTCTTCATTGTAATAGCCCAATAATCATAATATTTTCCATTAAACTGAGATATCCGAGGATTAGTCAAGGTTGTGCTTGATGTTTCCATTTATGGCTGAAAGAAAAAACTTTCTACATGCTAGTAAATACACTTAAAAAATTCTGCCCTCAAAACAAATTTTAATTGCTAGTAAAAACACTTGTTTTTACGCTAACAATATTTAACTTGCTTAGATACCATGTTAGAAAAATTTTACTAAGGCAAAGGAGAGGAGTCTCACTTAGAATTCAGTTGCTGCAAGGTAAGTCTTATGAGAATTCAATTGCTTCCAGGTAAGTCTTATGTTGCAGCATGGAAATTGCAACTACACAGAGGTTTAATAAAACACAATGCAAGGTAAGTCTGAAAAAAGAACTTTCTACATGCTAGTAAATACACTTAAAAAATTCTGCCCTTAAAACAAATTTTAATTGCTAGTAAAAACACTTGTTTTTACACTAACAATATTTAACCTGCTTAGATACCATGCTAGAAAAATTTTACTAGGCAGAGGAGAGGAGTCTCACTCAGAATTTGGTTGCGGTAAGGTAAGTCTCATGAGAATTCAATTGATTCGAGGTAAGTCTTATGTTGCGGCATGGAAATTGCAACTACACAGAGGTTTAATAAAACACAATGCAACGTAACTCTGACAAGAATTTAGTTGCTTTCAGGGGCTTAATTAAACACAATGCAAGGTAAGTCTTATGAGAATTCAGTTTCTTCGAGGTAAGCCTTATGTTGCAGCATGGAAATCGCAACCACACAGAGGGTTAATAAAACACAACTCGGGTTAATAAAACACAACTCACAGGGCTAATAAAACACAACTAGGGTTAATAAAACACAACTCACGACAAAACATGGCAACATAACATACTCTTGATTATAATATAAAACATAGGAAAATAAATTCACGTGATAAATGGAGGCTCAACTCCAAGTGAAAATACAAAAAACTTACTGAGATTTACCCATCACCTAGGTTGCAGAGTAAATCTCTGTAAAACTCCTTAAAACCATTTTTCATGTGCCCACCAATATTTTCTCCACGATTTTCTCCTCACTACCTCTCTCTAACTTTCCAAAACTTACAAATGTTTTTACATCCATATTTATATCAACATACAAATTTGACATTAATACATGACAAAGAAAATAATTAATACACAACATAGTAATTCATATATTTTCTATTATCTATGAATGAGGAAATTACACACATATTTATACAACCAATAGTCTCAAGATAGGAATTCTATCTTGGACGTACACTAGTGTGGTTGAGAGATTCTCTCAACCACACACTAAACTAGCAGAAACTAAATTCCTATTATATAGGAACAAACTCCTCAAATGGAGAACTACAACAATAGACAAGTAGGAATTAATAATTTCTAACTCCCCCCCTTAATGACTACTTGTCATGATAGTCAAATCCACCACCATCAGGTGAATTGCATGTACAGAACTTCCAAAAAACAAAGAGAGATCAGTGCCTTTCTAAGCCAAATATTCATTTCCAAATAACAATCGCAAACAGTTGCGTTGATTGCGCCTTTCGACGCAACTGTCAGATAGAAAAGTGCACCAACCCTCTTATGCTCAGACACAGCAATATCTGAGACCATGAGCCAGGTGTTACTGCAATCCACCTGCTCCTACGAGCACAAAGCTCTTGTGTACACGTTAGCCACTCAGGCAATATGCCACCACCGGGCAAGTCCGATCTGCCACCACCGGGCAAATCTGCCAACTTCAATATGCCACCACCGGGCAAATCTGCCAACTTCAATATGCCACCACCGGGCAAGTCCAATCCGCCACCACCGGGCAAATCCAGAACATAAATGTGCCACCTCGGGCAAGTCCGATTTGCCACCACCGGACAAATCTGGAACTTAAATGTGCCACCTCCGGGCAAATCGTGTAGCCACTAAGACTCTATAGATGGTTTCTGGCTCACCACCAACCATCACATTACAGTGACAAAAGATGGTTTTAGGCTAACCATAAACCATTACAAAGTGGTTTTGAGATCACCACGAACTTTGAGATGCCTTTAAAAAATTTACATTTCATTCTACATTTTGGAGTTTCTAGTACATACAATGACTATTACAACATGCTAGGGAGTCTATTCCACAAACCACACTAACTCAAACACATATCTATTTTGTTGTCCATCATAAATGTTGTCGCTGTTGCTTTACCTCATTTGTTCATTGTTCAAATTTTGGGCATCTTTGTCAAATAACTTCTTGGAACTCCCATGAACCTGTCATTTGTTAGAATAGCCAATTCTAAAAAAATAACTTCATATTGAAATGGCTAATCTCAATATGTATATCAATTTAAATTCCAAAAAAAAATACTTCACCAAAAAAAACATTTACCCAAGTATGATCCACACCCTGATCCACAGTCTTCAGACCACACACCGGGCGCCAAGCTGCCACTGGCGAAAAACGAGAGCTAATGCATCCCCGTCCAACACGCAGATCACTGCGCGACTACAGCCTCCGTCAGTCTTCTCCTCGGCTTACAACGCACCAGATAGGTTGTCAAGCCTCTCCACAATCATATTACATTCGCCTGGAGTCACCGGTTCCAACATAAATACATTTATGTTTGATCCGCTCTACACGTAGTTCTTCCCGCAACGGATACCAAATCAGACTCTACACGGTAACAACCCAACAAAACAGTTACGCGGACCGATTTTGGCAGAACCCTGGTTCCAAAAACCTCTCAGCAGAGCAAAGACATCTTCTTCTTCAGAGCTCTTCACCAAATTCGTCAAAGAAAAGGGGCACAGATTCGTCAACGAAACGAGGCACAAAGTTCCCATAAAATTCGCTAGGGTGAGAGAGCTTACCAGCAGAATACAAACCCAGAGATCAGAAGAATTATACAGCACCTAGAGGAGGAGTCTTTACAAGGCGAATCTGACGAAGAAATGGAGGATTGGGAATTCTTACTGCAGGACCCAGGTAACACTAGGGGCAGAATGTCTTTGTTCAAGCAATCGCTCCACATGTATTGGGTTATGAAAAGGTTATTGGCAAAAGCTCTTGAGCAAGTTGCCATTGAGATGGCGGAAATAGCGTAGGGAGGCCCAGAGATGCGTAGGGAGCTGAGGTTCATACATATTGCTCTAGAAAGACAAGAGGAGAAACTGGATGAATTACATCAGCTGTTGAAGGGAGATCATCAGGGTGCAGACAGAGGAGCAAACCAGCAACGTGCAACTGAAGATGTCTGAGGATCAGATATGTATAGGAAAATACATAATTTTGCTAAACATAGTTTCCTGCATGTTTTAGATAAAGGGAATGTTTCTATGCAGATTAGTAGGATTAGAAGTAATCAGGACTGTCTAGTTCATCTTGCCAAGATTTTGAGACTTTGGACCCTTTATTTTGGTCGGCTCTTAAAAACTTTAGATGGTTTAAATACTCGGTTCCCCCATGAGGGCGAGTTGTTTTGCTCTGGATCTATGTACTATTTTATTTTCTATAAAGTAATAGAAAGAGTCCCACCTCAGGTTACAAAAAAAAAAACACAACTAGGGTTAATAAAGCACAACTCACGACAAAACATGGCAACATAACATACTCTTGATTATAATATAAAACATAGGAAAATAAATTCACGTGATAAATGGAGGCTCAACTCCAAGTGAAAATACAAAAAACTTACTGAGATTTACCCATCACATAGGTTGCAGAGTAAATCTTTTTAAAACTCCTTAAAACCATTTTTCATGTGCCCACCAATATTTTCTCCACGATTTTCTCCTCACTACCTCTCTCTAACTTTCCAAAACTTACAAATGCTTTTACATCCATATTTATATCAACATACAAATTTGACATTAATACATGACAAAGAAAATAATTAATACACAACATAGTAATTGGTTTTTTGATCTTGGAGGTGTTGTGGAGTGCAGGCAACGATCGCGGAGTAAATATTTGCCCATGTCTATTTACCAAAATATATTAAATGCCTTAAACTCTCTCTTGTCTTATGGAATGGCGAAAGGTTATACCTCTGCTCTAACTTCAGTCCTTTTGCCTGCAAACAAAATTGCAACCGTGCAGTAGAGGAAAGCATGACAACCGTGTAGTAGGGGAAAGCATGGTGTTTGTCAGTGTGTTTAAGGCGGTCATTGGGATTATTGTTTACAACAATGAACTTCCTTTAGCTATGGAAACTAACGGAGGGTGACTAAACTATGAGTTTGCTTTCATCCAATCCACTATGTTAGCCATATATACTCCAAACCAGATCGATTTTGATCAAAGTATTTGATATTCAAATCGTATTTTTGAGCCTGATTCTCATGAATTTGGTAACTATGATGTGAAATTGCATGATGTGATTTATGTTTAAGATATAATTTTTTGTTCAAAGAATTCATATTTGATATTCAAATCGTTTTTTGAGTCTGATTCTGATGAATTTGGTAACTATGATGTAAAGTTGTATGATGTGATTTATGTTTAAGATATAATTTTTTGTTAAAAGAATTTATATAGTTCTGAAATTATTATTAAATATGAGGTTAAAATTATTAATTAAATTTGAAGTGGACTTGGGCTATAGGAGCTTATTACCTCTTCTAATACTTTTAAATTCATTTAGTAATCTAATCTTCCATATATTGTGTTTATATTCAATAAAATTACAAATTCATTATATTTATGCTTAATAAAATTTATGGTTTAAGTAATTTAACACAATTAAATTACATTATAATATATATATAACAAAATCTTAAGTTTGGAGATTCATGAACACCCTAAGATACCACGTGCTAACATGGATGTAAATAGACTTTATTACCGAAATGTTATTGGCGAACACTATATTTAGTAATACCATTTACCACATCACAAAAAACAATAAATCATGTCCATATTACATATGTATATATATATTTTTTTTATTTAATCAACATCATAACAAAAAAACATTTTGGAAATTCACGAAGATGCTAAAATACCATGTGCTAGCACTGATGTAAATAGACTTTATTTCTGAGATGCCATTGGCCAACACTATGTTTAGTAATACCAATTACCACATCACAAGAAACCATAAATCAGGTCCATATTACAATTTCTTTAATTAATCAACAACATAACAAAAAAACATAGTTATTTCAACGTCAACTAAACCTTTCAGAAATAAAGTTTCTTAACACTTCAACTCAACCTTTCCAAAATAAAATAAAAGTAAAAAACCACTGAAGAATGGCTTCCATTCCACTAAAAATATCCAGGCTGAAAAGAAACATTTCCTATCAGACCAAATCTGGAGACGCCTTTGAAAAGTGTCACGGCCAGAATCCATCTTAGCAAGAAGTGTGCATCCTGGTTAACTGCATCTCATACTCATTCCTGCAACGCTTTCTACTAGTTTCAATGCTGACATCATTTGTGAGAAAATTGACAGTTGTATTGTTCAATCCAGCTTTTGATGTACTCGATCTCCGCTGATCTCTGTTCCTTAAGCCACCCGGGATCATCTGGAGAAGACTGAAGTAGGTCTTGGCAATGGGTTCCTACAATTCATAATGTATCCACCACATACAGTGCATATAAATTCGGTCTATATTTGTTATATGAATATTCAGCCTTTTTGGAAATCATATTGTGTAGGGAGCGCGACGATACTTTCAGATATATTCTCCTTCGCACTGCAATTCATCCCGTAAAAAGTGCAGACCATTAAAGAAGAATTGATAACAGAGTTGATAGAAAGACTTTCCCTGAAAATAAATTAATTAATCACTCATGTGCTGAGAATGAATTACCCCCCACTGCTATATGGATCCCACAAACCATTGGAGAAAATGATGTTGCTCGCAAAGTGTTTCAGCACCTTTCGTATGTCCTGTGTGCACACAAATTATAATAAAACACATACTAAAAGCTTTGGTCAGGATGTATAGACATACATATTGATTTGTTAGTTTAGCACTTACATGGCCGCCATATTCAGTTGTTACCCAGTTGGGCCTGGGAACCACTCCATAATCCCTTTTGCAACCTTCAGCGTAGGACTTTAGATCAAATATCTCAAGGGGAAACATTGTTTTATTCGGATTCTGGGCTATTGGAAACACCATTTCCGTGCACGTCTGCAAAACAAACAGATTATGTCGTCCATGAGGATGTCTGCAAACATACAGATTATGTCCTCCATGAGCATGTCTGCAAACAAACAGATTATCTCATCACCATTTCATACTAAGTCTATTAATCATCCAAAACAAGATTCGCAAACCTGCCACCACCATGGGTCAAATGGCTCCCATGTTTCTTTAAAAGGAGACAGAGAGGAGGCTCTGACTCCTGCTGCCACCCTGTCACACCCTTATATCTTTTTTTTCTTATAAGGGGTGCGGCACTGCCTTATGCCGGGTTTGGGCATATGCAGACTACGCCTCTTTACGACTTCCAACACCAATTTAATCTTCTTAAACCGTGTTTTACTTTAATTTACCATAACCGAACCACTTATAATTAACTGTTATATAATTCCGTTATATAAGTTAACTTATAATCTCTGTTCGCAATTATAACACAACATAAATCGCAAAACCGTAAACATAGAACCATAACACCCAGTTGAGGAGGCCCGACCCAAACCCGGGTGGCGCCTCTGAAAACCGTTCTTTATACAATTCACAGTTTTACAATTTACAATGGTCGTGTGAGCCTTTCGGACTCCACACTCTAGACAGCCAATCGCACGTCGTCTATAACAAGCCCGTTCGGGACTTGCCGACCCGTTCAACTGTCCGAACGATCTCTCGATCGTCCCCCGGACCCCACGGACTACCGAACTACCGCAGCTGTTTTGTCGTGCCTCGGCGCGCCCTGCCTGCGCTCTCAACCGGCGGCACTGTCACCTGTTTCGTTCAGACCCGTTCACCGTCCGAGTGCGTTTCCGCACTTGTCTTGCTGCGCCCTTCGTTCGCCCTGTTCGCTGCTCGAACAGTCCCGACCACTTCCGCCTCCCACCGGGAGCCTTCCTTCACATCGTCGCAAAGAGCCTGTTGTGCGAAGGTGTAGCCGAAGCCTTAGAACGAATGACTTGATCGTTTGATCACTTGAGCGCTTGCTGCTTGATGCCTTTGTCCAAATGAGCGCCCTCATACTTATAAGGTTCCTCGCTCACTTGGTGGAGTGTCGGTTACTCAAGCCGACCTCCCTTTTGCTTGAACGACGCCCCTACTTCCATTCGGCCGACGTCTTATTCCATTTCGGGTGGCGTGTTGTTTGTCGTTCGGGGTGGGTCGGCCTATTTCATATGGCCACCCACGCTCACGACGTAACCCATCCGCCCTTGTCCTCCGTGCTCTCGATCTATGCGTGGTCCATGTCGCTTTGGCGGATTGTGCCGTTTGGTCTCGCCCGTGTTGCCTTGCCCGCTGTTCGGTACTCCTGCCCACGTCGCGCGCCTGCCGTTCGGGTCCGCCCATCGCACGTCCCCCTTTGCTGTTCGGTCCATGCTCATCGTTCGCCGGGTTGCCTGTTCGTTCGGGCGGGCACCTCTCGTGTTGCCCAGCCTACACCGTTGTTCCGCCCGGGTGGGCAGTCGTTCGGACTGTCGCCCCTCTTACCGCCGGTCGTCGTGTAGCTCTCGCCCTGCCTATGTCGTTCGTTCAACACCCGGTGCGGGTGGGTACATGTTCGTGTCACCTACCGCCCGACTCTCCGTGTCGAACTCACATATGTTCGGGCGCCCCGCCTCCGCTGTTCGCCCATGTGTATTTGTTCGGGCGTTCACCTCCGTCCGCCGCCCATGCTGCCCGATGCCTTCCTGCGTTACATCGGTTAAGTGTATTTTTGTGTCGGGTCGCCCAACCGAACCATTTAGTGACGGGTCCGCCCATCGTCGTTCAGGACGCCCACAGTCGTGTGGCGCGCCCAGTTCCCAGGGCGTTACATCCTCCCCCACCTTATTCCGTTGTCGACCTCGACAACACCATCATGCCCTCTTCGTCCTTCCATATCGAGTCGCCCTCCCGTTTCGTAATCCAGTGCACGATTCGGGAGTGTGCATCCCATACTACACCAAGTCGGAATATCGACCCGGCTCCTCAATACTTCCGTCCTCCAAGTCATCATGGATTTCCTGCGCAAGTGTTAAGCAACACTTATTGTTTCGGTCCCTGGCTCAATCCTGTGTGGGAACCCCACAATTCTGTTGCCTGTCGGACCAACCTGCTCAATCTCCTTTTCGGGCTCACGGCCTTGAGCAACCAACGGTGAGCCCATCTCCTTGCTCTGCTTAAGTGGAGGGGGATGAACCGGGAGGTTCTCTACCCACCCATTCTACCCATGCATCCGGATCCTCCAATTCTAGCCTCCTTAGGTATGCTTCCTGGTCCTCCTCCTGAGCTGACCGTTTAGCATACACCTCGTCCATTTCGTCGTCTTCCTCTATCCTGTCCACCCTTCTTGTTAAGTCCAAAAGGCTGTCTGAGAGCGCCCTGACGACTAATTCTAGGTCGGTGAATTTTACTTCCATACTGGCAAGTTTTGTGTTCACCTCTTCGTTTCTTTCTACTTGCATTCCTCCCAACCTATGGTCTCTCTTGGTTACGCCCATAGTGGGTACTCCTATCGGCACATCTGACCTTCCGTCATAGATGTAGATTTTCCTCAAGTGAGGCACTACCATGGCTTCATGTTGTTTCATGAATTCCATCCCCAAGACTGCTTCATAATCGTCAATCCGTACTATGGTGAAGTCTACCCTTCCGGACCATTCACCTAGCACTGTTTCCACTCTTTCTGCTACACCCAAAATTGCTGTCGGAGGGGAGTTTACGGTCTTCATGTGTGCATCTACGGGCACGAACTTTAGACCCAACTTCCTTGCAATGTCTTCGCTCATGAAGTTGTGCGAAGCTCCGCTATCCACCATTGTAAGTACCTTGACTCCGCCAATCTCCATGTTCACATACTCCAACCTATTCCTTTCGGGATTTCTTCTAGAGGTAACTTTTGCTGCGGCTGAGGCCCCGAGGATTTGCATCATCCCAACCGATGTGTCTTCTTCCTCCTCTTCCTGAACGGCGGCCGTTACCTTTGGTTTCAAGCTGCAATTCCTTGCCATATGTGGTCCTTCGCATATCCAGCATTTCAGGGGTTTCTTTTCTCTTGTTGAATTTTCTCCCCTCGAAGCGCCTTCCCTCCTTTTCTCTTTCGGCTTTTCCGGCTTCTTCTTCTCATTGGGAGTTTCGTCATAGTGGTCTACGAGCCTGTCAACTGCCGCAAAAGCTTCTTCAAGCGTTTGGATTTTCTGTCTTTTGACTTCATTTCGGGCCCATGGCTTCAATCCGATGATAAAGTTGAAGACTTTATCTTTCTCGGACATATCGGGCAGTTCCAAGACTGCACTTGAATACTCTTGCTGGTACGCTTGCAGGCTCCCTGTTTGCTTGAGATATTTAATTCGGGACCTTGCCTCCCAGGTCTCATCCTGTGGACTAAAATGAGTTTGCATGATCTTCTTCATGTCGTCCCAGGAGGTGACGTCCTCTGCGCTGCCGTTAGCCACCTGATCTGCTCTCCTTCTCCACCACATTTTCGCATCATTTGTTAGAAATTGAGCTGCCACTCTGACTTGCGCCTCTCCTTGAGTCAGATTCAACCTCTCGAGATATTGTTCCATATCCCACAAAAAATTCCCGAGAACCTTTGCGCTCCTGGTTCCATCGTATGATTCCGGTTCTTTAACCTTTACGTGCGGTACTCCCCCTCCCGAATTATGTCTCATGGCTCTTTTTAGCACCATTATCTCGTCCCTAGCCTCTTCAAGAGCTTGGACTGCTTTACTAAGAGCTGTCTTTAAATTCGAGATTTCCGCCAGTCCCTGGTCTCTTGATTCTTCGACCTCTTTCACCCTTTCCTCAAGCTGGGTATTCCAAAGATCCTGGTACTCATATTTAGCCTTGAGTTCATCGATCATTTCGTCCCGTTCCTTCCTCAAGGAGGTTACTTCTTGGTTCCACGAATCCTCTAGACCGTCCACTCGCTCAATCACTTTATCCACGAACCCGGGTGTCGTTTCTCTCGACTCATCTTTTGTTACGTGGTTTCCGGCTTGCGAACTGGCCGCCATTTTCTTTTGCGATCTAGTCCCTACCATTCACCACTTGTCCTTGGTAACCTGTTGATCTGTTAACCCGGTGCCTTTCAACCCTGCGACTGATTCGTTCACCAGCTCCAACCTAGAGCTCTGATACCATCTGTCACGCCCTTATATTTTTTTTGTCTTTATAAGGGGTGCGGCACTGCCTTATGCCGGGTTCGGGCATATGCAGACTACGCCTCTATACGACTTCCAACACCAATTTAATCTTCTTAAACCGTGTAGTCTTTAATTTCTTTTAACCGAACCTCTTATAATTAACTGTTATATAATTCTGTTATATAAGTTAACTTATAATCTTCGTTCAGTATTCATAACATAACCATAAATCATAAAACCGCAATCAAAGGACCACAACACCAAATTGAGGAGGCCCGACCCAAACCCGGGTGGCGCCTCTGAAAACCGTCCTTTATACAATTCACAGTTTTACAATTTACAATGGTCGTGTGAGCCTTTCGGGCACCACACTCTAGACAGTCAATCGCACGTCGTTTACAACGATCCCGTTCGGGACTTGCCGACCCGTTCGACTGTCCGAACGATCTCCCGATCGTTCCACGGATCTGCAGACTACCGAATTACCACAACTG
>APFE031634520.1:0-12005 GCA_000404065.3 Pinus taeda
TAAGTTGTTTTTATTTATATTGAATTATAAAATAAAACTTTGGGAAATTTATATGAAGTGAATTCCCTTGCGGATTTATTGTATGTTTAATGTTTGAATCTATAATACATGATCTCACCACCTTGAATTTTTAAGTTTTTTTTTATTATTATTTTTAATGTTTCTATATGTCACCCATATCTTATGGGTTATGATGTCACTTTCTTTATGTTTTAAGTTGTTTTTATTTATATTGCATTATAAAATAAACTTTTTGAGAATATGAATTTATATAATTAAAAAACTTTGGATAATTTATATGAAGTGGAATTCCCTAGGATTTATTGTATGTTTAATGTTTGAATCTATAATACACAATCTTACTTTCTTGAATTTTTAAGTTTTTTTGAATTGGTATTTTTAATGTTTCTATATGTCACTCATATCTTATGGATTGTTTAGGTTAGCATAGAGACATAGGTGCAGAACTAGGTGTAGAACTGTGCAAATAATGGAAGAATGTTGAGTAATGTGTTAGATGCCCTCCTGCCTAATGTAGAGAATTTATAGTATATCTATCTTAAGGGTGGAATATTACATTGGTCCATTTCATAAATATCAACCCCATGAGGCACCTTTTCATTAAGAACTTCCTAGGTTACATGCGCCTAATTTTTACTACACTTTCAAGGATATTGTATTTGAAGTTGCAAAGAAGAAAGAATGATTAACTTGCTTCATTCACTTTCGACGCACATATTTAACTTCTCTTCTTGGAGATTGGTGAATGCTTTAGGAAAACTGTGTATAAATGGAGACACGTATAAATGGAAACACCTCCAGAGATTACTTACAAAGAAATTTGATCTGGAACCATTACCATATGAGGGTAAGGGTTCAGTCTGGCTTAGACTATCAAAGACAAAGGAGGTCTGGCCTGGGATGCAATTATCAATGAAAATAAACTCTTAGAATTGTTAATGAAAATAAACTCTTATATTGAGCACTTAGAAAGGAAGTTTCTCATGCCTCTTTTTTGAGTAGATAGTTTGATTGTATTACATTTAACATTAACATTTTTTTCACTCAAATTCAGCTATAGCTAGATCATGTAACATATGGCATCCTTTTTCATCTATGTTCTTCTTCCATATACACTACTGACTTATGGTGTTTCCTTTGCAACATCTGATGCAAATGCTAGTTTAGCCACATTTGAATAAAGAAATGTATGAATTACTTATTAATGAGATATCCCACTCAATTATGGAATGCAATAAAAACAACAACAAAAACAAAATCTGATGTGACCCATGTACTCTTGGATTTTTAATTAATATAAAAAATATTTTGTTACATTTAAATAAATAAATGTATGAATACTTAATTATGTAATGTCTCATTCAATTATGGAATCCAAAAAAAAAGCTAATGTGACCCATGTACTCTTGGATTTTTAATTAATATAAAAACTATTTTGTTACTTTTGAATAAAGAAATGTATCAATTAATTAATCATGAGATGTCTCACTCAACTATGGAATGCAATAAAAATAAAAACAAAATTTTATATGATTCATGTAATCTTCGCTCTTTATTTGAGACATTGGACAATAACATGTACAAATTGACAATTAATTCCATAAGAGATAAATGCTAATAAGATAAATTGTAAAAAAAATAAAAAATTGCACTTTGTTAAATTGAAAAATATTTCTCTTAATTAATTAATAGATAATCAACCAATACCGCATACATAAATAATAATAATAATAATAACTCAAAACCATCATAATTTTTTATATTTATAATATTACAATTACTTCTTACCCATACCAATATTGCAAAATGAAAATATATTATCTTGTATCATCAAGAAGAAGAGAGATAGTGTAATATAACTTATAATGAATCCACCTTTATCAAGAGGCCCTTAATCATGTGTTTTTAAATGCTTAAAGGACGTATGTATTGCTAGTGTATGCTTAACCTATTTTAAGTTTCATGATTGGTGAAAATTAATGATACAAATATTAACTAGTTTATATTAGATTTGATAGTTCTAACTCATTGTGCACGAATAAAGGACAAGATAACATATTTCAAAACCATATTTTTGATAAACTAATTTCAAAATTAGCTATCAATCTATCAAATCCAATATATCTTATTAGTGAAATTAGCATTTTCTAATTTTTCTTATGATAAGTGTATTGTCTTGAGTTTATGATAGATGGAAGCTCAGTGATTCGTGGATCCTTTCTTTTTGTTCTTAACTCTTGGATTTTTCTTTCTTGCTTTATTTCCTTCTCCTTTCATGGTTGGTGTGTGTGGGTTCTAAGATCTCTTTTCTTTTATTTGTTTTAATTTTATTTATTATTGTATTGGTTTTTATTAATTGATGATGATAATGGTTAACGTCCACTAAGACCAAACTTTGGTCTATCGGACCTAAAGAAACAAATTATCATTTAGTTTGATTTAAACTTTTATTTCTATGCTCTAAAAGCTTGGAGAGAAGTCTTTCGAGCTCACTATAATTTTGACATTGTAAAAGGCTATGAAGGTCAGTATTGCAACAAAGATTACGAAACTGAAATCTAATGTGTTTATACGCGGGTTACTCTAAGAGGACGTGATTCTCATCCTCGATGTTCATATTCTCACAGAGATGGCAGATCCTTTCCATCCATCGTGTTTTAAAAACTTCCCAATGACCCATTTCACTATGGAGCTTATGAGAGTTCGTTCTAATCTTGGCTATATTAATTTTCTTCTTTGCACTATTTAAAACAGAGAGATACTTTTGATCTTCTAGGGTGGGGTTGATGACCTCCTTATAATATCTTAATTTTCGTTTAGCTGTTAAATCTTTCTCACACCACATTTTTTCTTTGAACTTAGAAGTAACAATATTTTAAATGTTATTAGTGTTTTGCAATGCAACATTCTCGTCGATCTCCCAATGGTTTAACCAGGCCCTGGTGTCTTTATACCAACCTCATTTGAGTCTTAGGTGGTTTTGGCTGGAATTTAAAGCTAGCTTAGGAAGTCTATGGTCTCCTACGTTATTGAGTTTGTGCTTGTACAATAGAAGCCTAGTCTTAGCTAGGCTCTCGATAGGGGAAAGACCCACTTATATAAGGAGAATAGGATAGGGTGTATTGCTTTTAATTTTGAGGTTATACGTTATAAAACGCTTTTGGATTTGCGCAATCTTTCTCCAGGATTATTTGGAGATGCTGCCACCCCAAACCTCACATCCATATAAGATAACAAGAGTGACTAAAGTTTCAAAAAGGAATTATTTCTATCCCACATTACGAGGTTTGTCATTTTACAATTATTTTCCAGACCAAAATAAGATTTCCACCCCCCATTAATCCTTTTCTCATTGCTATAGTTCTAGTTGAGCTTGTGATGAATATCAATTCCTAGGTACTTGCAAGAAGACACTTCCTCCAAGTTACTATTGTCATACATAAAATTAGTGTAAGTGTCCTTCTTAGATTTGATAATCATAACTTTTGTTTTGTCAGTGTTAACAGTCATACCAATGGTAGAGCAGAAATCCTTAAGAAGTCTATGTTACTTATCAAGATCAGATGGGCACCTTGCGAGAAGAACAATATCGTCAGCATAAAGAAGAAGGATGATGGTTATCCCAACTAAGATCGTGCCTACACAACCTGCTTCCTCTAAACAACCTTCTAGCATGTCGATGTAAATGCCAAATAGGGTAGGGGAGAGGGGGCAACTTATTTAACTCCGATATTACACTCAATATCTTTCGACAACACCTCATTGCTCTTTAACTTAGCAATTACATTCTCGTATAACCTTATAGCGACAGCTATCAACTCGAGAGGAACCTTTAGCTCTTCTAATCTATTCCATAGGTTGTTTATAGGAATCGTCTCGAAATCCTTTCTAAAGTCCACAAAGCAACAAAAGAGATTGGATTTATCATTGTGGCATTCTTCCACAATGATCCTAAGCGTAACGAGGTGGTCAGTTGTTAAGTGTTGCCTTCTAAAACCTGCTTGGCCTTTAGCCCGCTTACCTTCACTTTCATGCCATATGCTCAACTTCTTTTCCAAAATAATACCATATAACTTGGCTAAGTGAGGGTTGATCATAATTGTTAGATAATTAGAGGGGTTATTTGTATCCCCACTTTTAAAAATAGGGATAATGAGGCTCTGAGTTCACAGTTTAGGGAACCCCTGCTTGACCGCTTGATTGAAAAGCTTGTGGATGTGGGGGATGAGGACAAGGCCTCCAATTTTTAAGATTTCCGCGTGGTAACCTTCAATGTCCTTAGCTTTCCCATTTGCCAGGTGTTTAACCCCAAAATCAATGTCTTCCAATGAGAAAAATTCTTTCTTTGTGAGCAGGGTTTCAAAGTTATCCATGACATTTGGAGATTCATAAAGCTTTTTAAGATAGGAATTCCAGCCATGTAAAGCAATTTTATTATTATCTTTAGTTTTCCTAGTTAGAATCTGCCTCCAAAATTTCTTAGGAGCTACCTTAGAGAGGTGTAAGAGATTCTCTTGTCTTTTACCAATATACTACCTTTTTTCCTTATAGTTAGGGCTTTGTATATTTTTATCTTGCTAATTTTATGAGATTCATCGACATCTTCCTTAATTGTTGTCCTCACACTTTTATAATCTTTGTCATACCATGCGTTGGTTTTTCTATTTCTTTTATTACTTGAAACTTCAAGTGATAACTTGTTAATAGAATATGAGAGGATTGTAATAAAATTATGATAGAGGACTTCTATGTTGTCTATACTAGATAAAGGAAGCAAATTAATTTTTAATTCATTTAGAAAGAGATCGTTTTTATTTCTATCAAAGATTATGTTCTTTTGGCTATAAGGATTATCTTCTATGGGATCTCTATGAATGGCTAAATTGAGAGTTATAAGTAAAGGCCTATGATCAGAGTTAGGCTCGTGGTCGTTTAAGATGTCAAAATTTATTATTTTGTTGTATAAAGGCAGATCAGAAATAACATAGTCTACCTTGTTGTTATCTTCTATGGGATCTCTATGAATGGCTAAATTGAGAGTTATAAGTAAAGGCCTATGATCAGAGTTAGGCTCGTGGTCGTTTAAGATGTCAAAATTTATTATTTTGTTGTATAAAGGCAGATCAGAAATAACATAGTCTACCTTGTTGTTACCAAGCCCATGGATGCAGGTCATCTGGCTAGAATTGGGCCACTTCTTTAGACCATTGCAAATTATGAGATCCTGAGCAGTACAGAGCTTGACTAGCTCTGACCCAAACAAATTCTCCTCGAGGTCTTCAGAGCTCCTTTTGTGCCGGCTAGCCAGTGTAAGGTCTTCATCTAACCAAAGAGAATAGGGTTGGAATTATATTATTATGGTATATTTTTCCTTTCTTATTATTAGATAGCTATAATTTTATTAGGTTTTATTAATAATATTACTATTATAAAAAAATCCTTTTTAGATATATATAACTTAGTAAATCATTATTTATATTTAATATAATTTGAATTTTATTAGATAGATATAATTTTATTAGGTGTAGAAATTCTCTACAAAACCTGGCTCTCATACCATGTAGAAAATCTGATGTAGGTTAACCCGATAATGCAATATAAATTAAAGCATAATACTATAACCTACTTCTACTATCAATTTGTGAAAGCTTAAAGATCAAGCTGAACAATATAACCAGAAGAAGAAGAATCAATCACACAATACACATGGAAATACTTTGGCGAAAGCCTCAGCTAAAAACCCCACTATCTGTATTATCATACAAGGTGGAAATACATAAGAATTATACAAAGCCTTAGCTCTCACAGCTAACCAACTCTCAGTACAATCCTCACAGATGCTCGCAGGCAATCTTGGCTGCTCTCCAGCCTTCCTCTCTGCCCTCCAAGCTCCTATTTCCTTGTGATGTTCCTCTGGGATGATTCCCCTTCAACCAAGTGGAACACTCTCTCACACACTGTTAGAATTATGCAATCCTCAAGGAATGATTCATTGACTGCATGCATGAGTTTTCTTTATAAGAAAACACATAAAACTGATAGTACATTGTCCTTGACATTTAGCTCAACTAGGTCTTTCTCATAATAGACATGCATGAGTTTCTGATGAGGGAATCTTCAGTTAACTGGAGTACACTAGTTGAGTGCTTGCATTCATCAACTGACTGTTAACTCTTTATTAGTTCTTCAAACAGTTTGGAACTAATTTAATTGGACTTAATTCAGTAAGCTGAGTTAACTAATTGCAACTCAAATATAACTCAATCTTATCTTCTTAATTTAAGGGGTAACTCTTGCATGACTTTAGAAAGACTTCTAACTTGAATTTCTCCAACTAAATAATTTAGAAATAATTAATTAATTATTTCGAAGTAGTTGTTAAGACTAAATTCGATTTTAATCAATTTAATTCAAGGACAAATTAAATTGGAATATTCTTGTTGCCACATTTGAATATTAGGTTTTATTAATAATATTAGTATTATAAAAAATTCCTTTTTAGATAGATATAACTTTTAGTAAATCATTATTTATATTTAATATAATTTGAATTGATAAGATATTGGAATCCAAAAAATTATAATAATAAAATATTAGAAATTGTTAGAGTTTATTATAATTGAAAATAGAAATTAAACAAATTAAAATTAAATCCAAATATAGCTAATAAATAATAATAACAAAATTATGTGGATCTTTTTATTTATATTTTTTTTGTCGTTGGAAATTTACCGTTGCATCTCTCGTATAAATTAGTGGTATGTTGATCTTGCTTCTCATCTTCGTCTTGATGATAAACCTAGATAGAGATTCGAAAAACACTGACCCTTAATTTTTTATGTGATTTCTCCACAAAATCTTGACTTATATCATGAATCACAAAGCATCCAATCTGAAACAAAAATATAAGTCAAAAATGAAATTGAGATACTTTCCCATTGCTTTTTATGTTTTTTTAAAGCTTAAAAATATACATTCAAGATCATTAAAAAAAAACATAAAAATCATTCGAATATAAGAGAAATAATTCTCTTTATGATCACTAAATTTTTTATTATTTTTATTAATGATTTTTTAGTTATTTTTTATCAAGTAAAAGTGGAGCCTTCAATTAACCGAAAAAAAAGATTACATATGGTACACGTCTTTACAAGTGTAAAGACCAACAAAAGGAAGACCCGTTGATGATTAACAAACAACAAGGTCAACAAAACCCAAAACCTTACATGCAAAAACCTCCAACCATTTTAAAACCTAATATCCATTCGATAAGAACCCAAATGATCCGACGGTCCTCAAAGATATCGCATCGGAAACTTGTGCGACACTTACCCGCTTCACGAAGCTAATATAAATTATAAACCATTGGTCTATAAAACTTCGGGTCCGCTCTTAGACTTAACCTTCAACCATTTTAAAACCCGATATCCATTCAATTAAAACCCAATTGATCAGACGGTCCTCAACGATGTCGCATCGGAAACTTGCGCTACACTTACCCACTTCATGGAGCCGATATAGATGATAAACCATTGGTCTATAAAACTTCAGATCCGCTCTTAGACTTAACCTCTGACCATTTTAAAACCTGATTTCCATTCAATCAAAACCCATTTGATTCGACAATCCTCAATGGTATCACATCATAAACTTGCACGACACTTACCCACTTCACGAAGCCGATATAGATTATAAACCATTCGTCTATAAAACTTCGGGTCCACTCTTAGACTTAACCTCTGACCATTTTAAAACCTGATATCCATTCGATAACGAAGGTCATCAAAACCTATGGCCTGCGGCCCTTCAACTAGCATGTTGTTTACCAAATACTGATCCTCCGTAATTATCTATGACACAAGCATTGACTGTGGGATCAATGATTAGGGTTTACTGTGACACTTCAACCAAGGTCAAGGACTTCCGCTCTCTCCTACTTTTGCTAGTATTCCTCCTGCTCATTATTCATGGTCTGGAAGTATGCCATGTCTTTGGTTGCCTATCATTGACAATCATCATGCAGTTTACCAGAGGGTATAAAATCCCAGTTGTACCGAATATAGCTTTCCTTACATAGCACTCCTTCATTCGCCAGACAATCAACTAAGATATTAGCTTTTCTTCGTACATGAACGAAGTTGACGGTTCTCACGGTTCACAAGTGGGAATGAATATGCTGAAAGACTTACAATAGCCTCCAATGTTTTGACACTTTTCCAGGTGTTGTTCCATTACACATTTTCTTGACTACATTAATGACCAATTCAGAGTCAGCTTCAATGATGACATTGTCTAAATTTGACTCCATCAGGATTTCCAGGCACTGCTCTAAGGCCATGAGCTCCGCCATGTTATTAGTGGAAGTCCCCAAATGACTGTGAAAGATATCCTTTATGAGCCCTTGCTCATCTCTTATGACACCACCAAATCCAGCGATCCCTGGGTTTCCCCTAGAGGCCCCATCTATATTGATTTTCAAAAAACCATGAGGAGGAGGCTGCCAAATATCTTTACCAACAGTTGTTTTGCTCACCCCCTTGATAGTGCCTTGGGAAACCATAGAATGGAGACCCAACTGCAGCAGTATGCGAGCATCCTGGGGCAAAGGAGGGTCCTCAGGAATTTTCCACATAAAGGCTCCTACTGTATCTTTGAGCTGTTGTAAAATTTGGACAATGATATTCTTGGTTGAGCCTGTTTTGTTCTTCAAAATCTGTCATTGCATTCTTTCCAGACATCCCAGATAATAAAGCCTAGAACCAGGTTCCAAGCCTTGTTAATGATTTCATTACCTGAGAAGTCTTTCCTCCAATTCTTCTAAGTGTTGGTGATGCTGAGTTTATCCCTGTCAGTTTGCCTAAAGACTGAGGTCGCCCAATCCCATAAGGTAGAGGTGAAGGGGCAGAGGTTTAGTAAATGTTCCATCGTATCCTCTTGTAAGCCACATAGATGGCATTGGATGGGCCAACAAAGCCCCTTTTCAAAAGATTCTCCCAGGTGAGAATTTTCCTTTGGTGAACTAACCACATAAACAACTTGATTTTCATCTATTGCGAGTTCTACCAAAGGTCATTCCAAACCTGATCAGGGTTTGGATAATCAAAACCTAGGGCCATGCGTTTAGCTTCTTTGAGGTTAAAGGTGCCTTTGGTGTTTCGATCCCATCTCAATTGGTCAGACAAGGATGACACCAAAATTTTTCTCTGCTCCAAGTCAAGAGCAAGAGAATCCCCCTAGGCCTTCAAAGGACTCTCTTCACTATAACCAAGATCCTTCCACACTCTCCATTTACCATTGTCCCTTACCTGATCCTAGAAGTCACTTACCAGTAAACCTTTGTTGTCAGTATCATTTTTTAGAGCAGTTAATTATTCCCTAAATAAATTTGGTTCCTGCTCCCAGTTATCCTCCCAAAACTGTGCAAGGTTCCCAGCTCGGATCTCCCATAAACTATGCTGCTGGACAATGGCTCTATTCTCCCAAGTAAGGTTGCAAATGTGGGAGCCCTTGATGAGCCCTGACATTCGGATATGATCCCTCTCCTACCAATTATTTGCATGTTTCTGCTTCCAAAGCTTGGCCCAAGGGGTGGTTGATTCCTTGAGCCACCTCCCCCAAAGTTTGGCTCCCAAAACTCTGCTGAGGATTTCAGGGTCATGAAGCACCAAACCACCATGGGCCTTACGTTTACAGAGCTTGTCCCAAGCTACCAAAGCCCACTTCTTTTTCTCTTCCCCTTTGCCCCAAAGAAAATCTCGTTGAATACTCCTGATTTGTTGCATAACTCCTTTAGGAGCAGGAAGAGATGAAAAAATGAAAATGGGTATAGCCTGTAGGGCAGCCTTTATAAGCACAAGACGCCCCGCCAAATTCAGAGACCTGTAGATCCATTTCCTGACTTTGTCCTGAAGTTTATTAGTTACCAGCTCCCACACTCCCTTGCTTAGAGGTTTGTCAGTAAGAGGCATTCCAAGGTACTTGGAAGGTAACTGATCCCTTTGAAACCCAAGAATTCTGGTGAGGATCCTCTGAAGAGCAATGTTAGTGTTAAAAAAGAACACCTTTGATTTTTCAAGACCTACCTCTGTACCAGTGGCCAATGTAAAGTCGTTCCTTGAAAGCTCTGGCTTCGTTGAACGTAGGAATGCCCTGCAGCATTGTGTCGTCAACAAATTGTTGATGAGTAGAAGAAGCACCATCCGAGGTAAGTTTCAGACCTTGGATTCTTCCTTCAAAATTTGCCATTTTGATCGCTCTGCCTAACCCTTCCATCATGAGAACAAAGAGGAAGGGGGAGAGAGGATCCCCTTGTCTGAGACCCCTAGAAGGCAGAAAGGTTCTAGAGGGAGAGTTGTTAAGCAAAATGGAGAAGTTGGTTGTGGATACAAGGGCCATAACCCATCTTATCTAGTTGTGGTTGAAGCCATAAGCTGTTAGCACTACCCTAATGCAAGAATAGCTTAGCTTATCATAAGCTTTCGCTAGGTCAAGCCGCATGATCATACCAGCTTGTTTATTGCTCTTAAGAGAGTGTACCACCTTGTGAGCTTGTATGATGTTGTTGAGAGTCTGTCTTCCTTCCACAAATCCAGTTTGCTCCTCTGAGACGAGAGCAAGTTCAGTCTGTTAGCAATCACTTTAGAAATAATTTTGTACACCACATTACATAAGGCTATGGGTCTGAATATGTCTAGTGTCATAGCTTTTTCCTGCTTTGGAATCAAAGCTATGAAAGAGGTATCAAGAGCTTTCAAAATAGTTTTGGATCTTCTAGAGTCTTCCACAACATCAAGGATATCTTGTTTGACTATTTTCCAGCAAGCTTTGAAGAAGTCCACATTGAAGCCATCAGGGCTAGGAGATTTCCCATTTTGCATCTCATTGATAACTTCACTAACCTCCTCTTCAGACACTGACCTGTTAAGATTGTGGTTGTCTTCCTTGGTTACAAGATTAGGAATGAATTTGGAATTTGTTAATGAACCGAGATCTGTCGACGAGAGGCTCCTCTGCTATGCTAAGGAAGTGTTGAACTAGGACAGATTCCATTTCTTTGTAAGAGACGAGCTCTTTCCCTTGAGAATCTTTAAGTTTTGAAATTTTTTTATGAGATCTGTGATTCAAGGTTGATCTATGAAAAAATTTCATGTTTATTTCTCCTTCTTTAATCCACTGCACCCTCGATTTCTATCTCCAGAAAATCTCCACTTGCATGCATTGATTGTCCCATTTGTTGTAAAGAGAGTCAGCCTGAATTTTCTGTTCCTCGATGAAACCCTCTAAGATGATGATTTGATTAATCTCCTGAAGTTTTTGCTCAACTTCTATTTTGGCTTTGAAAATATTACCAAACTCTTTTTTGTTCCAATCTTTAAGCCTAGATTTGATGTTTTTAAGTCTCTACTGCAACATGAACATTTTAGTGCCTTGAACGGGCATATCTTCCACCCACCATTTGTCAATATTTCTAGTGAAGTCAGGGTGAGAGAGCTAGATATTTTCAAACCTAAAAGGTCTATTCCTCGGTGTACACACGAAAGTAGCTTCAAGCTGGACAGGCCAATGGTCCAAGCCTCCGAAGGCAAGGATTAAAGCTCACATATCAAGGCCTGTGAGAAGAAGGTCCTCTGAGATTATGAATCTATCTAGTTTAGAGGCGACTTGAGAAGCCCCTCCCCTCTTATTATTCCAGGTAAAAGTGTCATTTACTGTTTCAGTTGTTGGGTTGTGTTATATTCTTTTGACGTAGTTAACAAGGGGTTTAAAGGGCACCCGTAACCCCAATTTATGGAGTCTGGGGCAGCGCCCCTGAAAATTTTGGTTTTGGACCCTATGTTAGGTTGGGAAGACCCACCTATGGTTTTGTGCATGATTTTCGCACATGTTTTTTGGACGCAATGGTTTTCAGTCCATGGTATTGGACATGATGGTTTTCGGTCCATGGTATTGGACGTGATGGTTTTCGGTCCATGGTATTGGATGCT
>APFE031634523.1:445-31870 GCA_000404065.3 Pinus taeda
TATCAATCAAGACTACTACTGGGCAATGTTTAATAAAACCTCTGATTTTGAGAGTTTGAGGTGAAGAAATCCCTGCCAAAGCATGCAGTGAAATAACTAGTTCGTCAGGGACATTCTCCTTTTGGTTGTCCTCTTCTACCGCCTCAGGTTCCTCAAGTGGTGGGTCTTCCTCCGATGAGCTGTAATCAGTGGCATCAATTTGAAAAAATTTGGGCTCCTTACATTTGTGACTTGGGGAGTATTTTTCATCACAGTAGTAACATAATCCCTGCTTTCTTCTTTCGGCCATTTCTGCAGGTGACACCTTTTGAACCTTAAGTGTTTGAGTCGTGCTGTGAGCCTGTGTGGGCGACCCTTGGCGGTGAAATTTGGGCGAGTGGACTGGGCTACTAACGCACGTTCCACGTTACGAGCTACCTTGCAAGCCTCAATCCATGTGGGAGGGTGGTGCAGTTGGACATGGGCTTTTATGGCCTCTTTAAGACCACTGATAAAACATTCCGTGTAGAACACATCTGAGAGACCCCTAGTGCAGAAGGCTAAGGCTTCAAAGGCTGTAATATATTCATCCACTGTGTCAGTCTGTCGGAGCTTAGTAAGACGACCCAAAAAAGAATATTCCTGGTCAAAGCGGTCTGTAAGAGCTTTTTTGAATTTGTCCCAAGTCAAAAAATGTGCACTGCAACATTGATGCCATTCCCACCATTGCCACCTTTCATTGTCCAAGTACATGCTCCCCACCATAAGCTGAGCCTCATTATCTAAGATGTTATTTAGATTGAAATACTGCTCCATTTGTGCTATCCATGCCGCCGGGTGAGAACCATCAAATTTATGCATATCCAACTTGGGAGGTCTCGGACGGGATTGTTGTTGTTGGGGGCCCCAGAGGTGAGGAGAATGGCTAGACTCACCCTCACTCTGTCCATTGCCAATATATGCCTCCTCATGGGCTTCCTCCTTGCCCTTCGGGATTACACTTGGGATTAATATTGTTAGTTTGTCAAGCTGAGTTTGGAGGGATTGCAAGGTTTGTTCAAGTTTGTCCATCCTCTCATTGGCCATAGCTTGAGCTCTAGTTTCTACCATGCACTGACCTGATGCTCTTGAAATTTGTGATTGCCAATTTTTTTTTTTTTTCTTCCCTAAGAATTGAATGGTACCACCGTGCTCAGCTCGTCGTCCTAATTCTGATGGGCTAGATCACCAATAAGCACCCCGGGAGATCTCAGACTTTTTTTTTTTTTTTCTCTGAAAACTCCGAACGGAGTTTTACTCCTTCCTTAAGAACACTGCAGTCGCCGAATCCTCAAAATGTCAATGCTGTCAAAAGTCCTGCGAAAATCATGCTCTGGTATAGGAACCCCACACAACTACTCAGATCAGGTGGATCTGAGAGATCTGAATGGCGGATCGGATAACTCTGAGCAGCGGAACAGATTGCTACTGCGAATCTGATGGATCTAATAGATCAGACTGATGTCTACTGCTGCTGCACCCCTTTGCATGAGCGGATTTGGCAGAGATGATGCGTGATCCCAAGATAGAAAAGGGAACTATGGTCTCGAGGAGTGTCAGGTGCTATAGATTGCAATATACATAAGGGTCTGACAGTAGTACTCGGCCCAATGTTTCAGGGCTCTAACTAAGGAGGATCAACTGTACCCTTAGCCATACAACCCGACTACCCTATCGTACGGGTGAGTAATCTCTCCGAGTGCTGTTCTCAGTGTACTGTAGCCACAAGATGACCGATGGTTTATCTATGGCGAGGTTTCAAGGGAGCCTAGGGGGCTTCCTATATACCCAGAGGGTACGTGGAAGACAGTTCGTGCGCGGTTCTGTCTAATGCGCTACTACTCGAAGGGGTACCCACAGGGGTTACAAGGGAGTCCAACAGATGTGACCACCACTTGTATTTCCTGCGTGCATGCCTCCCCAAATCCGCAGGTTTATGCGCTCAACGACAGATCCCGTGGTTTAAAGACGCCGGAACACGTCTCTAGCCAAAACAAATTTCGCTAAAATTTGCAGATCCCACCGAGCCCTGGAAAGTGCTTTGATACCACTTGTTATGCTTCTTAACCTGCAAAGCAATACCGAACAGAGAATATGCGAGAAAATTACCCAGAACACCGAATATGCGAAGAAAATATACGCAGAACACAGAATAACAATGATTTTATTACTTAGAGAGAAATGTTCACAGGCCCCTTCGAGGGGGCAACCTCTAATAGAGAAGAGCTTGATTACAAAACAAGACACGATACTCCTCGCAGGGAGTCTCTATCCTTTATATATGACTCATACATGCAATACCACGGGTCAATACCGTGGGTTTTTATTAATACCATCTATCTAATACTACCGCCCATTTACCCTTTATCTATACTACTGCCCATTTGCAACTAACTGTGGTCCCTTCATTAATTGCGGGTTAACCACTTACAAATATTAATATGGGCTTTATTGACTCTTGACTATGACGTGATCCCATGACATGAATAAGGGGGTTAGGGTGGGACCCTAAAACCGTCAAAGACAACTCTGCTGTCGAATTCATCTAGAATGCAAAAGACATAGTAATGGATCCAAATGTTCTCAGTCATACTCTCAGTCCATCATTAGAACACAACCTTCATGAAGAAGCAATCCAGACAGTTCATGAAAGACAGAATGAGATCTTTGTGCAAGTAAGTGATGAATCTCCTTTCAATAACGCAGTCATAAATGATAGTTTGAATGCCCTGTCATATGAAGATAATTACTGTTTAAGCAGAAGAAAACAAAAGGCATTGTCTCCTTTGTCTGAAGATGAGATAGATCTACTCTTGAAAGGTCATGTTACAGCCCAAGCTAAAGCAAATTTGCAGTGCACACATGGTCAAGAAAGTGTTGGTGAAATCTCTTCCTCTTTTGAAAATGATGACGGTCTTGCAATCAGTTTTATAGATTAGCAAACAGATAATTTTTTCTTTCACAAAGATGATAAGGCTGTCATATTTGATAATCTTGAAGACTGTTTTTTTTTTTTAAATTATCTAGACCATGAAGATGAGAAGTATGAGCTTGAGAGAGACAATATGCCAGGATTTCTCATGGTCAAGGAACCTACAGCTAACACTCAGATGGCAGAAGCACATACTTCTCTGTGCATTCCTATCCCTCGGAAATAAATTGTTCTTTCATATCAGAATGAAGGGATTACTTGTATTTTTGTTGCTAGATCTCAAGACAAGATAGTGCTTTAGGATTATCAAGATCCCTTCGGCATCCTTTTGTAAGCACTAGAGAAGATAAATGTTGTCTGGTCCGTTATCATAAGCCCTGGTTTTAGTGGTTATTGTGAGTTTCCTACATGTACATCATTCCGCCTGCTCGAGAAAAGTGAGAGCAAAAATTTGCTATGTATCCATCTATTGGATTGGTTACATTGGAAATCTCATTACACATGATTTGTACATATTTCATTAGTATGCAGGTGGTTGTCATCATGATTCCAAATCTTGATGGATTGCTGCCCTTTTTTTTTCAAAAGCTTTGTAAAGTCTTGTTTTAGGTCAATCATGAGTCATTTGTGTTTGGTCTGTTAAGTCAACTTTTTCAAGTTATTTCAGTTTGCCATTGAGTCGGTTTGAGTCAAGTTTCAGTCAAGTTTCAGACAGTTATCAGACAAGTTTTCATTCAATAAATGTGTCAAAGATTTTGTGTTGTCCGTTCAAATAATGATTCCATCGCCCAATGGATGAAGGCACTGGTCTCCTCTCCCAAAGATCTGCCATTTTTGGCACCTCCAAGGAGCTACCATCCCAATTGGAGCCAATGTTAGTGTCAGTATTTCCATCCTTCCTCCAGTGATCAAATATGCTCTTACAAAGTGGTCTCAGAGTGTCAAGGTCAAATTTTGTCATTTCAGTGAGACTTCAAGCAAAATTTGGTCACTAGGCATTAGGTAGGGTTTGCTTTCACTCCTTTCAAAATTGCCCAAATGTTAGTCTATGTCGCTATTCAGCTGAGTCTATCATCATCCATAGGGTTTTCATCATCATGTCAGGTTCCATTGGGTCATTTCACACCTTGTTCATGCTTCAGTTGCGCCTAGGTAAGGTCATTTCCCTCTCCTAGGGTTTTGAAGGCAATTTCTCTTGGACGGTCAAATCATTAGCAAAACTTGTATCCATATGTTCATACGCCTTCCCCTATCCTTAATATAACTTATCAAACACTTCCCATCGCTGAGATTCCCCATATTCCTCATTTTCGCACAAACCCTAGTTTCTTGCCACAACTCGGCAATTTTCTAGGCTACGCCTATGTTTCTCCCTTTTGGACCCCTTTCCCTGACTCAATCTCTGATATTCCACTTTCCCCTGCTTCCTAACAACCCTCCCTACTTCACAAACTTTCCCCAAGAATTTAGAAGCCCCTTATCCCCTTCATTTCGCTTCATTTCGACAAAATCCCTTGTTTCACACATCGGGATAAGTTTCACTCAAAAGATGTTTCAGAGAAATCAAAGATGAATTTTGGAAAACTGAGAGGTATTTTTGTCCAAAACATGCCAAATAAGAAAAAACTCCCTCACTTTTTACACAGATATCATGGTTTTAGAGAAATGTCAAAAATATCGTTGCCTCAGGAGAATTAAATGCACCTATGAAGTGACCTTGGAAAAATCAAGATTTCTCCTAGCATGGTTGGCTAAATGACTTTCGTGATGAGTAAAATGATAACTAGACACAAAGATATCTCCAATGAGCTATCATGAGTTCAATTTGGGGTTGAGGAAGGCATTCAAAAGTTGACTGCAACAGCACTCTGCCTTGAGGCAGCCTCATTTGGCACATTTTGACCCGTCTTGGGAGATTTGATTTTTGACAAGGTAAATGAACTCCAAATTGAAAGGTTCCAATTGGGTTGGAACGTACACTCAAATACCGTTCCAACGAGCTATCCTATGCCCAATTTCAACACAGGGATGGCCTCCAAAAGCCTCCTACAAAATGCACTATGTAGCTAGGTACACGCGATGCATTGGGTAAGGCACGCAGTGCATCAGGACCGCGCGGCGCATCAGGGCCGCGCGGTGCATTAGAGGCATGCGGCGCGTTGGGTGAGGCGCGTGGCGCACTGGGGTTTACGCCCAAAATTGGTTCGGAAAAATACCAAAATGCCTCCTCTGAGCACAAATTTGCAGGTAGGCTCATATCCATGGCATATTCTTGGTTTTTGAAATGTTAATATAATGGATTTATGATATGTTTTCCCTTGAAAACCAAATGGAAAACCCTCCTTTGTCCATGAAATCGTTGTAAAGATTAAATGTAAAAATTTTTGTAGGGTTTCAAAAACTAAATGTTACCAAGGTTATCATTTTTTCCTACTTCCTTTTGTTTCCCATTCCCCATATTCACCATTATTTTTCCCCAATAATTCCCTCATAAACCCCACACTATCCTCCCTCAAATACTAATCCCTCACTTCTATTACAAATACATGATCCCTACCTCATCCCAAAACCCTAAAAATCCAAGATTTCCATGTCCCTTCCCTTCTCTAAATTCCTTGTTTTATTTCCATGTTCCCCATTTCTCTAATGTTTTCCCTTTCCTAATATTCCCTTGTACATTTGTGTCCCCTTGCTCACAACATTTTCAGAAGCAAAAGAAACAGTTTACAGTCAATTGCGCACATAGTTATACATCAACATATATATATTCCAGTTATCTTGTTTCTAAAGACATGTCAGAGACCGGATTAGTAGATGAGGAGGAGTATGATAGTGATTCTACACCGGGGGTAAATGTGCCAAATGTGCCATAGAGGTATCACAAAGGTGGAAAAAGTGGTCAGCATGTCAGGGAGGAGCCTACTTCTTTGGCTCAATTGCAAGCTTGCCCACTTGCAATGGATTGTTTTCAGCGCCAATCATGTTTCCAATACTGTGAGATGATCGCACAAACTCAACATCATCGGGAACTAGTCTGTTTATTTGTTCTACACTTACAGGATGGTCATGTAAACCTTTCCGTAGTGAATTTCACCTTGTCATCCGAGACTATTGCTCAGGCCACCGGGATACCAAATGTAGGGGAGGAATGGAGCAAACACCAGCTTCTAGACAGATTTTACTATCAGCCATATATCAAGCCCGGGTATATGAGACACTTGAGCGTAGCTTTTCCTTTCAGATTCCTGAAAGATGAATTTGCACCATTGATGGAACTCATCATTCGGTATTTCAGTTGCGAGGGCAAATTCTCGCGTCTCTATGCGTACCATGTCCGTTTGTTGATGCATTTCACAAGGGTACGTATGATGAACATTCCGTTTTTTATGTGTAGCAACATAGAGAGGATGGTGCCTTTAGTACAAAGGAAGAGCCCAGAACATCAGCATAGGAGCATATATCATTATGCACTGATCAAAATCATAGTGATGCATCAGTTGGCACAGTAGGGTATTACTTCGGAGGATTTCATCTCCCGTGATTACTTTTCCATGCTACAGCCTCCCCCAGAGATAGTTAATGATGAGGGAGGGCCTTCACAGCAGTTTGACATTCCTGAGACCGAGCATGTCGATGCTCCAGCATATGTGACATATCAGCGAGGCTAGAGGGCCTTATTTGCATCTGCACGACGAGTACTATCTCCACCTGGGGTGGAAGGGGTTTCGTTGACATCATCAGCACAACGAGTATTATCTCCACATCATGTGGAAGGGGTCTTGCCTTCGTCTTCAACACAGGTACAGATTTAGGATAAGGGAAAGAGACCCATGGTTGATGAGGGTCCTTCAAGAGGTCAAGACATGGGTATCATTGATGTTGATGCTAGCTCTCCTAAATCGGAGCTAAAGGAGATCATTCGAGAGCAAAGGACCGAGAATGAGTTGTTGCAAAAGAAATTGCAGATGGCTAAGTGGGTGATCAACTACTTGGAGCAGCGCAACAAACAGTTGGAATATGAGCATACACTTTATGAACTGCGGAAGATTTGGGAGGACCGAGAATTGGCCCAAAGGAGACTCGGTGATTTGACACCTATTTATCGAGAATCAATGATCATCCGGGTAAACACTCATTTGGATAAATTGTTGGCGAAATCAAACAGAGACAAAGACATGCTTCGTCATATGAAAACTCACTATTGGGCCCGCATGCATGTTTGCAAAGCGAAAATGAAGATCCTAAAGAGGCATTTGAGCAAAGCGCTAAAGTGACGGAAAAAGCCCGATCCACTCCAAATTTTAGCTGAGGCTTCATTGACGATGCACAACACATGATAGAGGGTCTTCACTCCGAATTTGAGCAAATTCGGAGAAAATTTTGTCATTTTGAAATTTTTGGCTTGCAAAACAGGTTTTTTGGCTCAACGCATAGCGCGCAATGCGCAACCCATAAGATGGGGAGGTCTAAATCACAAATGGCTTGTATTTTTGGATTTTTCATGATGAATTATACATGCTCAAACATTGCCAAATAATTTCATCAAGTTATGGGTGACCAAAAGGCTGAAAAACATCATGAAAATAACCTTTCTACCACTTTTTGCACCAGTAGGAAGTACATCTGGGCGAATGCACTTTTGGAGGGTCAAATGGACACCAAATTGGAAAATTTCACTTGGGTTAGAAAGTAGACATCCAAGGCTTTCCAACCAGCCAATCTAAGCTCAATTTGGATGTCAGGAAGTGCCCCAAAAATAGGTGGAAATGCGCGTGGTGCACAGGGCTCAGTCGCGCGGCGCACACGGTTTTTTGGCCCAATTTTCATCCTCAGCTCAGCAAATGAAGCCAGTTTGACCAGTTTTGACTTGTGATGTGATTTTTCACCCCTCTTGATGTAATTAATGAAACATTATGTTGATTTGACACTTAGTTACCTATTCTAGATGATTCATTCATAAAATAGCAAAAATTTAATGAATGAATTGGTTTCCTAGCTTATAGAGGCAAGTTGTTTTGACTGCCTAGATTGTAGTGCTTTGTTTAGAATTGGTTGAAACAGCTCCTAGGATGATGATCTCGACCCCTAGAGGCAAGGGAATGTGTTGGCTTGCCTATATTATGTATTCTCTTAGTCATTTTCAGGGTTGGACTCTTGGGAATAGCTTGACACTCTATTGTACATATCTTATCTGCATTTTTGGCAAAGGAAAGACCAGGGTTTTGCAGCACTATTTGGGATTCATGTGACTTTATGTGTTGATGGTGTGTTTCTTTCGGTAATTTTAAGTTTTTTATGTGTACCGCTTTCCTTCTTTAATCTTTTGCAATTGAACAAATGAAGTGTTAAGGTAGAATCCATAAATTTTCTATGCTCTGCCTTTAAATTTGTTTAATTTTCCATGTTTTCATCTGTTTAGGGAGAATCCTTGAAAGTTTCTTGCTCTCCTTAACCTCTCACCAATCATATCTATCCATTCAATCACTTTAAAGGCATCAAAAAAATCGCCTATCTTGTCCCAAGTAGACCTTTGGAAAAGTTGTGCCTCATCCCCGCACCCAAAATTGCCTTTCCCTTTAATTCAACAAAACCTCAAAAAATCAGTCTCAAAGTCCTTGTACTTCATACCTAGCCTAAAATTAGTCATCAATTTAGTCATATCGAGCCTCATTGATTACCTTTTGCCGAGATTGACTCGGAGAGAGCCGTCTCCTGTCCTCGTAGGGCTAGCTACGAGGCTGAGCGTGGTTTGATGTAGCCTTCAGTTTTACCTTATTTCAGCCTAAGGTATATTTGAGCGCTAGCATAGTGGCAACCATACTGGGGAGGAAAATGGTTTACTTGTTGATGTAATTTGTTTTATAGCTATAGACGGAGCCTGAAGTTATGCCAGGTAGCTTTCGAAACGCTTTTTCTTTGAATTAGCATAAGTAGATAAATGTTGCTTCAGTCAATCTCCGGTCTAGCTTGTAATCGCAACACTTAACTTATAAATTGCCCCAGTACATGTATCAAGTTCAGATCTGATTGTTGATGGTGGACAACAATCAGACATAAGAAGGCTAAAAACTTTCACCTGGCGACTTCACTCACTAAAAACTCCAGAAATCAATGCTTCATGGCGACCTCACTACTGATGGACTGGATTGCAAGAAGATACGCTCCCATGAACCGAGACCACATCCCAGGTTTTCCAAATAAGATGCCCAAGGTGGATTGGCTTCATAATTTGCATATGTTTAGAAATGAGGAAGGTAATGACGCTGCTCTTCATCTGGTGAAATTTCACATTCATGTGCATAAATTTAAGATCAATTTTCCTGAAGACTGTTTGATGAAAATGTTTATGGCTACTCTGGAAGATGAAGCCCGATCCTGGTATGAAAGTTTTCCATCTGCTTCCATTTATTGTTTAATGGATTTTCATACCGTGTTCTTTAAAAAGTATAAAGAATCATATCCATCCTTGATTTTAGTTTAGAACTATTGTAGTCATGTACATAATTTCATTGAAGATCTAGAGAATTTTTATGGTGATAATGATTTCATGGATGGAGAAATTATGGAAGCTCTATACGAGAAACCATTTCAGCAACATGAAGAGAACCTAGAGGATACCCATCAAGATGATCAGGAAATTTTGCAGCGGAATCAAGATCAGCAGGTTGAAGATGGCCACATGGCTGAAAATGATAAAAGGGAAAATGTTATTTCAGATCTGCCCAGAGAAGAAGACAACATGCCAAGAACGCAGGTTTCAATTGCAGATTTTGATAATGACCAGTCAGCTGTTTTAGATCTACATTCAGATTGTGATGACCAAGCATATCTTGTGCTGAATCCCGTCAAAGAGAACTCTGCTATTGAAATCATCTGGAATGCAGAAGACATAGTAATGGATCCAAATGTTCTCAGTCATACTGTCAGTCCATCATTAGAACGCAGCCTTCATGAAGAGCAATCCAGTCAGTTCATGAAAGACAGAATGAGATCTTTGTGCAAGTAAGTGATGAATCTCCTTTCAATAACTCAGTTACAAATGATAGTTTGAATTCCCTGTCATATGAAGATAATTATTGTTTAAGCAGAAGAAAACAAAAGGCATTGTCTCCTTTGTCTGAAGATGAGATAGATCTACTCTTCAAAGGTCATGTTACAGCCCAAGCTAAAGTAGATTTTCAGTGCACACATGGTCAAGAAAGTGTTGGTGAAATCTTTTCCTCTTTTGAAAATGATGACGGTCTTGTAATTCGTTTTATAGATCAGCAAACGGATAATTTTTTCTTTCAAAGAGATGATAAGGCTATCATGTTTGATAATCTTGAAGATTGTTTTTTGTTTAAAAATGACCTAGACCATGAAGATGAGAAGTATGAGCTTGAGAGAGACAATATTACAGGATTTCTCATGGTCAAGGAACCTACAACTAACACTCAGATGGAAGAAGCACATACTTCTCTGTGCATTCCTATCCCTCAAAAATCAATTGTTCTTTCATATCAGAATGAAGGGAGTACTTGTATTTTTGCTGCTGGATCTCAAGACAAGATAGTGCTTCAGGATTATCAAGATCCCTTCGACATCCTTTTACAAGCACTACAGAAGATAAATGTTGCCTGGTTCGTTATCATAAGCCCTGGTTTTAGTGGTTATTGTGAGTTTCCTACATGTACATCGTTCCGCCTGCTAGAGAAAAGTGAGAGCAGAAATTTGGTATGTAGCCATCTATTGGATTGGTTACATTGGAAATCTCATTACACATGATTTGTACATATTTAATTAGTATGCAGTTGGTTGTCATCATGATTCCAAATCTTGATGGATTGTTGCCTTTTTTTTTTCAAAAGCTTTGTAAAGTCTTGTTTTAGGTTAGTCATGAGTCACTTGTGTTTGGTCTGTTGAGTCAGCTTTTTCAAGTTATTCCAGTTTGCCATCGAGTCGGTTTGAGTCAAGTTTCAATCAGTTTTCAGTCAATTTTTCATTAAATAAATGTGTCAAAGGTTTTGTGTTATCCATTAATGATTCCATCGCCCAATGGATGAATGCACTGGTCTGCTCTCCCAAAGATCTGTCGTTCTTGGCACCTCTAAGGAGCTACCATCCCCCTTGGAGCCAATGTTAGTGTCAGTATTTCCAGCCTTCCTCCAGTGACCAAATATGCTTTTACAAAGTGGTCTCAGAGTGTCAAGGTCAAATTTTGTCATTTCAGTGAGTCTTCAAGCAAAATTTGGTCACTAGGCATTAGGTCTAGGGTTTGCTTTCACTCCTTTCAAAATTGCCCAAATGTCAGTCTATGTCGCTATTCAGCTGAGTCTATCATCATTCATAGGGTTTTCATCATCATGTTAGGTTCCATTGGGTCATTTCACACCTTGTTCATGCTTCAGTTGCGCCTAGGGAAAGTCATTTCCCTCTCCTAGGGTTTTGAAGGCAATTTCTCTTGGACGGTCAAACCATTAGAAAAACTTGTATTCAGATGTTGATACACCTTCCCCTATCCTTAATATACCTTATCAAACACTTCCCATCACTAAGATTCCCCAAATTCTTCATTTTTGCACAAACCCTAGTTTCTTGCCACAACTTGGCAATTTTCTAGGCTAGGCCTGTGTTTTTCCCTTTTGGACCCCTTCCCCTCACTAAATCTTTGAGATTCCACTTTCCCCTACTTCCTAACATCCCTCCCTACTTCCCATAATCTCCCCAAGAATTTATAAGCCCCTTATCCCCTTCATTTCGCTTCATTTCGACAAATTCCCTTGTTTCACAAATCGGGATAATTTTCACTCAAAAGCTGTTTCAGAGAAATAAAAGATAAATTTTGGAAAACTGAGAGATTTTTTTGTCCAAAACATGCCAAATAAGAAAACCCTCCATCACGTTTTACACAGGTATCATGGTTTTAGAGAAATGTCAAAAATACCATTGCCTCAGGAGAATTGAATGCACCTTTGTAGTGACCTTGGACAAATCAAGATTTTTCCTCTCATAATTGGCCAAATGACTTTCTTGATGGATCAAATGCTAACTAGACACCAATATATTTCCAATGAGCTATCATGAGCTCAATTTGGAGTTGAGGAAGTCATTCCAAAGTTGACTGCAACAACACTCTACCTTGAGGCAGCCTCATTTGGCACATTTTGACCAGTCTTGGGAGCTTTAACTTTTGACAAGGAAAATGAACTCCAAATTGAAAAATTATAGTTGGGTTGGAAAGTAGACTTAAATACCTTTCCAACGCGCTATCCTGCGCCCAAGTGTGACACCGGGACGGCCTCCAAAAGCCTCCTGCAAAATGCACTATGTAGCTGGGTGTGCGCGACGCATTGGGTAAGGCGTGCGGCGCATCAGGGGCGCGCGGCGCATCAGGCTAAAAAACGTAGTGTAAAATTACATGTGCATGGTGCATCAGAGGCACGCGGAACGTTGGGTGAGGTGTGTGGCGCACTGGGGTTTAAGCCCAAAATTGGTTCGGAAAAACACCAAAATGCCTCCTCTCAGCACAAATTTGTAGGTAGGCTCATATCCATGGCTTATTCTTGGTTTTTGAAAGGTTAATATAATGGATTTATGATATGTTTGCCCTATAAAACCAAGTGGAAAACCCTCCTTTTTCCATGAAATCGTTATAAAGTTTAAATGCAAAAAATGCTATAGGGTTTCAAAAACTAAATGTTACCAAGGTTATCATTTTTTCCTACTTCCTTTTGTTTCCCATTCCCCATATTCACCATTATTTTCCCCCAATAATTCCCTCATAAACCCTACACTATCCTCCCTCAAATCCTAATCCCTCACTTCTATTATCACTCAAGTTTTCCCTAAGCTCCTGAAGGGATACGACCGAGGTAACCACAAACCAATCTTTGGATTGCAGGTTCTAGCCCACCTGCAATCAGAAAGGGCTCTCTCTTAATGATTTAACTTTGTTGATGATGATTTTAGGCTAGTTGTTGAGTTCAGGGGTTTTGATTTTTTGTTTGTATGGAAAATGCATGTAAGGAATATAATTCCAAGAAAAGAGGCAAGGTAAAGTGTGATAAGTTTCAAGCCATTGGGCATGAAGTCATGGATTAAGGCTTACTGTTGCGTTTTCTTGGTCACAAGACGATTATGGAGCGGGATAGCCATACATGAGACAATTATCAATTTACTGAGAGGATGGAATGATGGTTAGGGATGAAAGGCAATTAAGAATATTTCATCAAAACTAATAAGGCGGAGAAGCGAATGAATGGTTGTCTAGGAGCAGTTAAGAATTTCTATACTATCATTCATAAGTGAAAGAAACAACGTAAACAAGATCATTCAAGTATGCATGTTCATAACTATTCCTGATGAAAACATGAAAAACTGCAGAAATTGAGCCTAGGGTGCAGCTAAGCAAATCCTAAACTATTCTTCTTTTCTGCAATTTAGATGGCGGATTGATGATAAAACAAACATGAAAAAACTAATAGAGTTAAGAAACACTTATTGAACCATGTAGAAGCATAGGAATTCCACAGTCACTCCTCGGCCAATTAAACACAGTAGATAGTTTCAGAATCCATGCTTTCAACATTCTTTGATTATAGAAAGTATCACATTTACAGTGCGAGTCTCTGCTCAAGGAAATATCGAAATAACACAAATCAAGAAAACTAACCAACCAACCCCTGCTCCATTTTTCAGGGTGGTATATATATGCAAAATATCTAAAGTTATTTATTACAACTGACCTAAACAGGTCTGCAGGAAAAAGCTTTTTTTTTAAAACCTAATTGTTGCTGGAATTAAATGCAACTAAGCACTTTGGGCTGCGCCAGAGGCAGCTGGATCAAGTTGAGTTGATGGGGTGTCCTGTGTGACTTGGTGCAGTGGTTCTGTCATAACTGTGCATTGAGTTCTGGTCCACTGATCTCCTGTGAGTTTAATGTGCAGTCATTTGTGCTGGTGAGCTTTCAATGCGTCCTCAACTGCTTCTTGACTTTCAAAGCCTTTCTTTCAATGTTGGATTTGCCTCGAGCCCTGAGAAAATCTCCTCTGATACACTTTGCCGCTACATTGATAGTCTTCGCCGCTTCCTGATACTCTTCGACATGATTTTTATCTGTATATTTGATATGGTACTCTTTAATCTCTGTTCCTGGTCTCTCTTTGTCTTCAAATACGTTTAAATTGGAAAAATCGAGATTTTTCGGGCCTTTTCGGTGCAAAAAGGGCCGAGGAATCAAAAGATTCCCTAAAGATTCTCCAATATGGCTCGTTTCCCGTAGCGATGCACGATTAGCGCTTCACGCTAATCGCGCATCGCTACGGGAAACGAGCCTAATCGCGCATCGAAAACTACCTCTGTTTTTCATTCTGGAGCTCCGAAGCTTGACTTTCGCGCTTGCGCGTTTTTTCATTTTTTTTGGCTACTGACGTCAGCATGACGTCAGCAGTACGACATATGACGTCAGCAGTGGGGTCCTCTGGTATGGATATGACGTCAGCATGCTGACATCAGCAAGGTGACGTGGCAGTACGGCGAGGTGACGTGGTAGTGACAAGTGGCAGGGTGACGTGGGCCGGGCACAGGCGGTGAGGGGTGAGGTGGAGGCGACGTGGCGGGGTGACGCGGTGCTCCTGTAACCTGAGGGAAGGGTGGTTTTGTAGTTCATCGGACCGCCTTTGGTACAGAGGCAGTTTCTGTCAGGGGCGGCCCGATGCAATGGGAAGCTGCCACCTGTCCCGGTGTACGACGATAAAACCGTCGGACATCGGGTGGTAACGTGTCAATACATAAGGGCGCCCGATATGAACAAGGGCCGTCGGATCTAGGGGAGACGATCCGACGATGGACGGGAGGCAAAGGTGCATGAGTTAAAGTTTAATTTTTCCATGGCGCGGGTGGGTTTAGACGTTAGGAAATGGGTTAATGGGTTTAGGCGCTTGGTGATTTATTAAACAAACATTAATAAATTCCAAAGAAAATGTGTGGGGGGTGGTTTTCATTTGGAAAGGGGTCCTCTATGTTTTGGAAGGAGTCCAAACACCTGGGAATGGAAATTCATGCAAAAAGAGGGTTCTTACTAAAGTCCAGGTGACTTAGTAATTCCCAGAGAAATACTTATGGTTATATTTCAACTAGGGGGAGGGGATATTTACATAAGGGGATTATTTACATAGTTTTAGTAGGGGGATGGGGAAAAATGTAGTGAGTTAAATAATAATGTTAGTAGTTAATATGGAAATGACAAGAGGAGCGCTAAGTTTCAGAGATCTTAGGCTTCAAAGTGGAGATAGAGCTTTGTAGAGAAAGTATGGACCCTACTTGAGTGAAGCAGATCTTCACCAAGGCTAATGACATGGAAAATGATGAAACTAAGAGATATCAAGCAGATCTTGACCTCTTTTGGGGAAATTAGTCAATGATTTAGGGAAGAGGAAGAAAGGGAAGTTAGTTATGCCTGATTTGAGCTCCTCCACATGAAACTGCCTGATGACTGTGACCTGAGTAGAAATGATACTTTGAAAACGTAGGATTGATCATAAATCAAGATTCTGCAACCTCAAAACTACTTACCCAGCCTACTTACCTAACATTTTTCTTCTTTTGGTTTGGGTGCACTTAGACTTGCAGACCCAGCATTTCAACTTTTTCTTTTTATGCCTTCCTATATACAAACTACCCTTATGTCTTCCAAGGGCCCAAATTAAGCAGTTGGGCTCCTTTGATTCTCTACCTATCTAAAATCTTCCAAGATTAAGCTGTTTGGACAGATTGTTCATTCTCTATATTCTAAAATAGGAAATTGAAACCTAGGGAGACCAAGATTAGGCTGTTTGGACTTCCCTTTAGCTTAAAATTCTACAAAACTGGAATGACTCTTCAAAATTGGAATGCAGTAGATGAACTTTGAGTAGCATTCTTTCATGGCCTCTTTCTTTGGTGACTGTTTAGAAAATATGGAGCATTGCAGCATGCAAAGTATGACATATTTGGCCTGTAAAAATGTCAATCATGAAATATGAGTAACCTGCTGCAGCAGGAGGCTAACAACTTCTATTACAAACACATGATCCCTACCTCATCCCAAAACCCTAAAAATCCAAGATTTCCATGTCCCTTCCCTTCTCAAAATTTCTTGTTTTATTTCCATGTTCCCCATTTGTCTAATGTTTTCCCTTTCCTAATATTCCCCTGTACATTTTTGTCCCCTTCGTCACAACATTTTTAGAAGCAAAAGAAACAGTTTATAGTCAATTGTGCACACAGTTATACATCAGCATATATATATTCCAGCTATCTTGTTTCTAAAGACATGTCAGAGACCGAATCAGTATATGAGCAGGAGTATGATAGTGATTCTACACCGGGGGTAAATGTGCCAAATGTGCCACAGAGGTATTACAAAGGTGGCAAAAGTGGTCAGCATGTCAGGGAGGAGCCTACTTCTTTGGCTCAATTGCAAGCTTGCCCACTTGCAATGGATTTTTTTTGGCGTCAATCATGTTTCCAATACTGTGAGATGATCTCAAGAACTCAACATCATCGAGAACTTGTCCATTTATTTGTTCTACATTTACAGGATGGTCATGTAAACCTTGCCGGAGTGAATTTCACCTTGTCACCCGAGACTATTGCTCAGGCCACTGGGATACCAAATGTAGGGGAGGAATGGAGCAAACGCCAGCTGCTAGACAAATTTTACTATGATCCATATATCAAACTCGGGTATATGAGACACTTGAGCACAACTTTTCGTTTCAGATTCCTGAAATATGAATTTGCACCATTAATGAAACTCATCATTCGATATTTCAGTTGCGAGGGAAGATTCTCGCGTCTCTATGCATACCATGTCCGTTTGTTGATGCATTTCACAAGGGTACATATGATGAACATTCCTTTTTTCATGTGTCGCAACATAGAGAGGATGGTGCCTTTAGTACAAAGGAAGAGCCCAACACATCAGCATAGGAGCATATATCATTATGCATTGATCAAAATCATAGTGATGCATCAGTTGGCACAACAGGGTATTACTTGAGAGGATTTCATCTCCCGTGATTACTTTTCCACGCTACAGCCTCCTCCAGAGATAGTTCATGATGAGGGAGGGCCTTCATAGCAGTTTGACATTCCTGAGACCGAGCATGTTGATGCTCCAGCATATGTGACATATCAGCGAGGCCACAGGGCCTCATTTGCATCTGCACGACGAGTACTATCTCCACCCGGGGTGGAAGGGGTCTCATTGACATCATCAGCACAGCAAGTATTATCTCCACATCATGTGGAAGGGGTCTCGCCTCGATCTTCAGCACAGGTATAGATTCAGGATAAGGGCAAGAGACCCATGGTTGATGAGGGTCCTTCAGGAGGTCAGGACATGGGTAGCATTGATGTTGATGCTAGCTCTCCTAACTCGGAGCTAAAGGAGATCATCCGACAGAAAGGGGCCGAGAATGAGTCGCTGCAAAAGAAATTGCAGATGGATAAGTGGGTGATCAACCACTTGGAGCAGCGCAACAAACAACTGGAAGATGAGCATAAACTTTATGAGTTGCGGAAGATCCGGGAAGACCGAGAATTGGCCCAAGGGAGACCCGGTGATTTGACACCTATTGATCGAGAATCAATGCTCATCTAGGTAAACACTCATTTGGAGAAGTTGTTGGCAAAGGAAAACAGAGACAAAGACATGCTTCTTCATATGAAAACTCACTATTGGGCTCGCATGCATGTTTGCAAAGCGAAAATGAAGATCCTAAAGAGGCGTTTGAGCAAAGCGCTAAAGCGACGGAAAAAGCCCGATCCACTCCAAATTTTAGCCGAGGCTTCATTAGCAGGGCACAACACATGATAGAGGGTCTTCACTCCGAATTTGAGCAAATTCAGAGAAAATTTTGTCATTTTGAAATCTTTGGCTTGCAAAACAGGTTTTTTGGCTCAACGCGTAGCGCGCAGCGCGCGACCCATAAGATGGGGAGGTCCAAATCACAAATGGCTTGTAGTTTGGGATTTTTCATGATGAATTATACATGCTCAGCCATTTCCAAGGCATTTTATCAAGTTCTAGGTGACCAAAAGGCTCAAAAACATCATGAAAATCACCTTTCTGCCACTTTTTGCACCAGCAGGAAGTACTTCCGGGAGAATGCACTTTGGGACAGTAACATTGACACGAAATTGAAGAATTCCACTTGGGTTAGAAAGTAGACATCTAGGGCTTTCCAACAAGCCAACCTGAGCTCAATTTGGATGCCGGGAAGTTCCCCAAAAACAGGTGGAAAGGCGCGCAGTGCACAGGGCTCAAGCGCGCGGCGCATAGGGTTTTTTGGCACAATTTTCATCCTTAGCTCAACAAATGAAGCTAGTTTGACCCGTTTTGACTTGTGATGTGATTTTTCACCCCTCTTGATGTAATTCATGAAAAATTATGTTTATTTGACACTTATTTACCTATTCTAGATGATTCATTCATAAAATAGCAAAAATTTAATGAATGAATTGGTTTCCTAGCTTATAGAGGCAAGTTGTTTTCACTGCCTAGATTGTATTGCTTTGTTTAGAATTGGTTGAAACATCTCCTAGGATGATGAGCTTGACCCCTAGAGGCAAGGGAATGTGTTGGCTTGCCTATATTATGTATTCTCTTAGTCATTTTCAGGGTTGGACTCTTGGGAATAGCTTGACACTCTATTGTACATATCTTATCTGCATTTTTGGCAAAGGAAAGACCATGGTTTTGCAGCACTATTTGGGATTCATGTGGCTTTATGTGTTGATGGTCTGTTTCTTTCAGTACTTGTAAGTTGTTTATGTGTACCACTTTCCTTCTTTAATCTTCTGTAATTGAACAAATGAAGTGTTAAGGCAGAATCCATAAATTTGTTATGCTCTGCCTTTAAATTTGTTTAATTTTCCATGTTTTCATCTGTTTAGGGGGAATCCTTGAAATTTTATTGCTCTCCTTAACCTTGCACTTGTCAGATCTATCCATTCAATCACTTTAAAGGCATCAAAACAATCGCGTATCTTGCCCCGAGTAGACCTCTGCAAAAGTTGTGCCTCATCCCTGCACCCAAAATTGTCTTTCCCTTGAATTCAACAAAACCTCAAAAATTCAATCTCAAAGTCCTGGTACTTCATACCTAGCCTAACATTAGTCATACATTTAGTCATCTCAAGCCTCATTGATTACCTTTTTCCGAGATTGACTCGGAGAGATCCCTCTCCTGTCCTCGTAGGGCTAGCTATGAGGCTAAGCGTGGTTTGATGTAGCCTTGAGTTTACCTTATTTCAGCCTAAGGTAGATTTGAGCACTAACACATATCCAACATAAAATACTTGATAGATCAAGGAGTATCAAGCTAAATGCATAAATATTTAGACATTTATGGAAATTGAATATTAGATGTATATATTAATGAATAAAAAATGGAAGAATAAAAACATTGCCTTAATGTTGGAGACCTTCTTTTGGTGGATGTCCAAGTCCAATCCAAGACTCTTCAACTACTCCTTCTCCAAGTTATATGGGCAACATTTAGGCATAATCTCACCATAGGAATGCACATAATCAATGAACAATCATTTGGGGATGGAAGTGATTTGATTTATAGGAAGGGGAAGGCAGTTAAGGATCGACAAAATAGGGAGGAAGGTCCACATATCAAGGGTAAGGCCCTTAAGAGTAGAATCAAGAGCTCAAAGTGGGAGAGCTCAATCATATCTCAACCAACAAAATTCATCTCATTGTTTCTTAAAGTTTCTATCATAAAAAGCTTCTCCTCCATCTCAACAAAACCTACCATAAGAGGTTCAATGTGGGATTTCATATCAAAACCCGTGCTAGCAATGACAGGTCAAAGAACTGCACCCTTCCATCAACACAGAAAAGTAGTGGAGCAAAGAGTGATGGTCCTGAAATTTATTGTTTCAGTCAACCTTCTCCAGAATTGACTAAGGGTAGTTTTTCTTCTATTCTTCATGGATGTTTCAACATGTGTTTCATGATGAGTACACTTCATAGTTGTCAAAATTTTGGCCCTTCGGTATGTGTAATAGGAAGTGAATAGGAGGTGTGAAAAAATAATGTGTAACAGATTCCCCCTAAAGCATCAAGGCAGAACAGGGAGTGATGGGTGAAATTCTTTACAAGTCAAGGCAAGGACTGGAAAAACACTGTCAGGAGACCTACAAATCATGCATATACATAAACATATCTGACATCTCTTATATAAACATGCCTACCGATAGATGAATAAGAATCTAATAATACATGAATCCATGCATGGGCACAACCATCCAAATAGAAGGGATCATGTGCATGGATACATAGTATGGACAAAGCCATCTAAATAAAAAGGATCATATATATGGAACCACGATATGATTATAGCCATCTGCATAATCATGAATAAATCACAACTCCACGCAACCTGAATTTTATCAGATGCAACCCAAGATCTTGAGCTTCATCCCAATCCGATAAATTTACGAATTATAGCATGCGAATAGATGTGTCGAAGTCAAACATGCTAGAAGATGACCTAATTACTGGTCAATTATATAAACTATTAACAAGCATGAGAGAAACCACCAATAATGACAATGGCTCTCAAGGTACAATCAAAACAATCTACAAGTGTGAATAATGAAGATGAATTAGAGAACCCATGGAATCATTCGAAAGAAGGCCAATGATGTAAACCTATCATCAAATGCGAAGAACTTTTCATTGAGGCATGCAAGCTCCAAGGTATTGGAAATGAGTTTCTAGATCATCCTACTGGATAATGAGTTGAAGTTGACATGAAGCCATTCGTCAAAGGAAGGCCATAATATCTCCCACATCATCGACACAGATGAAAGGATATAGTAGAGTAGGTAGGTTTGATTGATGATTGTGGCAAAAAGTCATACAATGTATAAGCAGTAAAAAATTGTAGATAGGACTTCTCTTGAACATATCAGCCACACGACTCTGGAGTTTCAAAGAATTTGATTCAAAATGGAATTAGAGGTCATGATGATGAAGTAGTATAATCAAATGAGAGGAAAAATTGATTTTCCAAACCCAAGAAGGCAAGTGATGAACTGAGGATAACCCAAACCTGATATGAGCAATAGATAAGTGTTATGTTCAAGAGTGACATGTTGTCTTTACATAAAATACATCAGATGTTCGCTTTCATTTCCCCCCACTATTTTTAGTGAGTACCCCATTAATTTCTAACTGTAAGCTTAAAGGGGATAGCATATGCTTGCCATATAAGTTCATCCTTCAGATGAGTCCATCCTAGTAAGTTTAATGAGTCCTAGGAAGGAGAAACTCAATCTTGTCATGATGACAAGTCTTGCATCGTTTAAGTTTTATGAGTCCAAAATAGGTGAACTCATGATATTTTTCATGTTTAGGGAGTTTGAAAAAGAGGTGAATAAGAAAACCCCAAAGGTCACTTTTCGTAAATCATCTCTTCAATCCGAAAATGTAGGAAATAATATCCAATAGAACCTCTTAGCGATGTTTGACTAAGGTATTACTTTTTCATACAATAGTCTATCTTAGGCTGGAAAGGGTTAAACTTATAATGAGTAGACATCATTTCATTTACGTTAATGTGTTTGAAATGACAAGTACTTGGTGATGTTTTCATGTTTCGAGAGTGAGAAAAGAGCTTAAATATGACTCCAAGGGTTTGTTTTTTCATTTATTTTTTACGAGTATGAAAAGTGATAAAATAAAACTCGTTGAATCAGTCATAATTAATCACCATCACCATGTTTCAATACCTATCAATGCACAAGTGAAACACACATTACCCATTTCGAGGAAAAATATTACAATATAAGTGGAATACACCCTAATTTGGTAAAAATGTCATTTAAAAACTTATAAAATCTAAAATAAGTAAATTAATTTTACCATTTTACCATTTTCCAAATCCGAGAGAATTTTACCCTATTTTACCTCAATCTTCAGGCGAGGAGTACAATAAATTTCGAACACCATTCATTAAGCCATTCACTGCAGGTAAGAGATCTGTGCCTTTGCTTCAATTTGGTTGTAATTTAATGCATTTCCATCCATATATTAGGTTGTAAGGAGGGGTTAGCCAAAATTTATGTCGATAGTGATCAGTTCCAGTTTTACCCATCAAACAAGCATTTCTCACCCTACGGTCAACTATGGTAGCATGCTAAGAGCATAGAAAAATACACAGATAGATGTGCTAGCATACAATTGTAAATCTTTTGGGGAATCCTCCATATTTAATGATTTGTTTCCATAGAAAATCATGAAATGTTCTTTTATGGATGTTCTACAGATTAATGAACCCAAAATGGCGATCGAATGGAAAGAAATAGGACACAAAGCCGATGACCATCAAGAAACCCAAGACCCAAATTGTGTTACTACCCTTCGAGACTATGGGTTACTGAAATTATTTTGGATTCTTGGAATTTGGAGCCAAGTAGAGTTACTACAACATTTGATTTTTTGGTGTGATGTGAATCACCAATTGTTCATGATTGGGGACCAAGAAATTGAAATAGATGTCGCAATCATTTATTTCATTAATGGTTTGTCTAGGAAGGGACAACGAATTTAGTTTTCTGATTCTCACACTAGAGGGGAGAGCATGGATATGTGGATTGCGAGACATTTTCCAAGAACTTGAAAAACACAGAGTGGGAAGATAGATACAAAGACCATCACATTTATCCCACTATGTACAATCCTTCGTACTATGGCCTAAATAGCTACGACTCGGGATTTCCGTGAAGAAACAAAGTCTCATTTCCAGTATGCCATTGATTGTCTAAGTCCAATGGTTTTCAATTGTTGTGAGGGATTGTTGTTCAATATGAAGAGCCAACTCATGAAGTGCAAGTTAGAAAAGCTGAAACAATTCAGCTATGGATCCATCCTGGTTACCTTTGTCTTAGAACGTGTGCCATTGTTTCGATATAAGTGGATAGAAGTGGATGCACCATCGCCCAAAGTTCCAGGGTTGATGAGGTGGGGTGGGTTGATGCCTCGATAGGGAGGTGGTCAGCGAATGTCATTTCCGCTAACTTTTCTTGGATGCTTGCGACACTAGTTAATCATGGTAGATGATTGGGAATACACTGGAACATATTTATGAGGGGATCCAAACCTTTCAATTCCATGAGGCACACAGTGGATTGATGCAAGCAAAAAGCAATTTGAAGTTTTTGTTTTTTTTTTATATATATGTGTACTAAGATTTGACACTTGTGATTTTTGCAGATGTTGGACCAGGGAGACCTCCAAGGGTTTCTACAATAGGCAGGTTTGTGGCACACCAAATAGAGGATGCTCCCTATGAGTATGGAGATGACCCCATTTTTGAGGTGGAACACAATGTGGAAGTCCTGATAAGGGGCATTCCATAATATGCATCGATTCATGAGGTGTCACCATGATATCAGAGGCATAATATAGGGGTACCCACCAAACTGTGTTAGATACTAAAACGAGTCATTAGAGCTATGTCATGCTTCCATGGGCACCATATGGGTGGATAACCCTCTCTAATCCTTATTTTCCACATTTACGTAGGCTTGAGAAGCCATGGGTCTCATAACACAGTTTTTGACATTTTGATATAATAAAGCTTTTCCAAACACACACTCTCTCTCTCTCTCTCTCTCTCTCTCTCTCTCTCTCTATATATATAATATATATAATATATATAGATAGATCAGTGTTTTCATGTTATGTTCATTGTGTGATGGTTTTTGTTTTACATATGTCGCAGATGTCTACCTAATACATAATTGGCCAATGTATCTATTTGTGTGTTCAAAAGTCTTGGAATATGTTGATAAGTGATTTAATCAAAGTCTCATTCCAAAAGATGAACTCGCAAATACATTCTCAAAACTTGAGGGTTTCTAATTGAATATTGTCTTTTAAGTTCTAGTACAATGAGTTATGAACCAAGATTAATGACTAACTCTCTAATGCCAAGAGAAATGGCTTCTAACAAAATCTTGATAATCACACTATATTCAGTAATGTCATTAGTAGTAGAAACTAAACATTTGTCTTGTAAATTCACTAACTCACCATTTGGGTCATATATTGCCCATGCGGCTGAAGATAAATTTTGTGTACTACGACAAGCTCCATCAGAAAAACTGACATAAAGATTCTATGAAATATGAAAACCAAGTAGAACAAATGTTAAGTAGAGGAAAACACATTTGCAAAAGCAAAAAAACACACCAAAACAAGCTACACGCTAATGAATAACACACTAAGGTACAAAGTATTTACATGAAATCATGCATAATACTTCTTGAGGTAAAGCCATTTTCTGGGCTTAGCCAACTAATTTCCTTCATAGTCAACCAACTCATATGCACCTTTATGTAATACTCGTTTAACAATATAAGGCCCATGCTACATTGGTTCAAATTTCCCAGGTCCCAATATATCATTGGCTTGATCGTATAACAAGACCAAGTCACCTTTAGCAAAAACACAGGGAGTAACAATTTTATTATATTGTGCTTTAACTCATTTCTTCTGAGCTTCAATTACTAATGCAAAAGTATGGAAATTTTCATCAAGCATTTCGAGGTCAATTAATTGTTCCTCCTCGAGTGAAGTGCCAGGGAGTAATTCGACAACTAGTTTTAATGGAGGAATCTCGCATTCAATCAGAAGGGTTGCCTCTATACCATACACCAACTGAAAGGGTGTGAATCCAGTTGTTGTCTTAGCTACGGTTCAATTTTTCCAAAAGCTAAAAATAACATAAGTTGCCAAATTTGTTTGTGCATCCCAACGTTACATTGGAGCATTAGAACCAAGACTTTTTTGACTACCTCAACTTGGTTGTTGGCATGTGGATAGCATGGAGTTGAGTTGTCATGACGCAGGCCGAACTGAGTAGTAATTTTTGTCATCATATAATTTTGAAAATAAGAGCCATGGTTAGTGACGATGGCTTGAGGGACACCAAATCGAGCTATGGCATGATTAAAAAGGAATTGAGCTAAAGTTTTACCTTTGAAATCATATGTGGGCATCGCCTCAGCCAATTTACTAAAATAATGGATGGCAATAATGATATAACCATGCTTCCTGACTGAGTGAGGGTTACATGGCATGAAATCAATACCCCATTTGGCAAAGGGTCTGACAGAAATGATTAGGTGTAAGGGTGTGGGTGGGGTGCATTGTTTGTACTTATAAACTATCAGGCATGACATTTTTGGACTGATAAAATGTAATCTTTGAAGATCAAAGGCTAGAAATAACGGCGCAAAGGATTTTTTGAGCCGTAGCATATCTCGACTTGTGACCTCCATAGGCCAAGAGTGACAGTTATTTAAGACTCTCTCAACTTCTTAAAGCATTAAACATTGACGAAGGATTGAATCAAAACCAACACAGTACAATGTATCTCCAATAATTCGATAAGGTTGGGACAGAAGTCAGATGCGTCGACATTTAAAGTTGGATAACTCCAGTCAAACGTTTTGGGTCTGGAGATAGGTAATACTATATCTATACCATGGATCGACAGTACTGATGAGGAAGAGAGTTTCGTTAGGAATCATCTCGTAGGATGCATTAGATGTTGTTGTAGAAGGAAAGTCACAAATTAACCAGACAGAAACCAATGATTTATTCGATCTAGATTTAAAAAATTCCCAATCAAATTATTGTAAGCTAAAAATCCATTTAGAATACTTGTCCCCCAACAACTAATGAGTTAGAATGTATGTCATGGGCTTGCAGTTAGAAATCAGAGTGGTTTTTTGTAAGAGAATATAATGTCGAAAGTGTAGAATGATGTGAAAAGTTGCTAAAGCCAGTTTCTCGACATGGGCATTTCGAGTTTCAACATCGAAAATATTTCGACTCAAGTAATAAATCACGTGTTCATTTAAATCAAGATCATCTTAAACAACTAACATAGAAATAGTACTATATATCAATGTTTTCGAATGTGCCTTCAAAGATGAATGTCCTCAAGAACCCTTCTCTTAAGGTATCCCATTCCGTGGTGCTGTGGCAGAGGTCCATTTCCAAATACCAATTCATAGGGATTATATCTAGAGTTTGATAGAATAAATAAACCCATTTTGGTTGCATCCCTGTTCCATACACTTTTGTCCATTTGCGAGATGATCATGTGGACCATTCCTCCCATAATACTTCTCAGTTAACCGTACCTTAGGATGAAAAAATTGCATCCTCATCATCCTTCTGTAGTCATGCCACTCATCAAATTTGTCTTTGTGCATACCCCACCACCATGCAGGCATAGTGCGCAATGCCAAATCCAGTGTCTGAAAGCGGTGATCCTCTAGAGATTCTCTTTCAAAAGAATCCAAAAATTTATCTACATTAGTTAAGCCATCGTAAAAAGATAAGTTCCTCACCCCCGATGCAACACATCACAATGATCATTGCATTGAAGTGTTGATAGTTCATGGAGCTTGTTTTGCCAACGTTCCAACTCTTCACCAGAATATGAGGTATAGGAACTTTCGTGGTCCCATGAAATACATCCATCAGTTGTCGGATTAACCCAATCTTGGTCCCGCACTGTTATTTTATAGATCTGATCCAAAACATCATCACTTTCCTCATAGTCGTGGATTGGTTCAGTATAGCGTGGTCCTTTTGTAAGGTCCAATGGTACTTCAACGCGAAGTGATTTACTTTCAAATGACATTTTCTACTTCTTCAAATTGATGACCCCATTCATGTTGATAGCCTAATCAATTCCCAGGAGTGCGGGGTATGGATTTCTATCATCAACAATATCTATCACTTCAAAAAAATAAGCTACTGCACTCGCACCTTCTATATCTATGGTAACTCCCTGTAATCGTCCCATAGGGATAATCTTCTGCTGGTTCGCCATCCTCAGTTGAATCAGAGACCACTGCAGTGCAGGTAACCCCATTTTCTCCCAGGCTTGTTTAGGCAATACGTTCGCATCCGACCCAAAATCTAAAATTACTTGGTCCTTGTCATAGTCTCCTATTTGTGCAGTAAACCTCATCTCGTGCCCTGTTCTTGCCTTATGCTTATCAATATTTCCAACTACACGAGGTCCAAAAGGAGAATTATCCTTATAGTTACATTTATTTATCAACTTAGTCCTTTCACATCCTTGCTATCCCGCAGTAGTTTCATACAAGTATCCAAGGAGGTGGTAAGCACAAAGGGGTCAACTTCTATAGGCATGTTGGTGTTTGACAGTTTGTTCTAACTTCTTGAGGTAGAGGCTTCAATGAAGCTTTTCTTCAGTTCTGTGAATGTTTCCTTTGCACACTCCAGATCAAACCCAACCTCCTTTTCTAGAGCATTGCGGACCCATCCACCTCCTTCATCCTATTTTCCCTTATTGTCACTAGTCGTGATCTCGCTTCGCAGCACAATATTCAAACTCATGTCCTCTTTGAGGGGCTCAGCCCTCATCATATGTAAGTTCTCGGTAGGATGTTGAGGTTGTGCCCTCTTCTCATGCATCTTGGCCATTAGCATAGGACATTCTTTGATTATGTGGTCAAACTAAGTGCAATATTGACATCATAGGCGTGTCTGATTCGTACACTCCCACGCGTAGTGTCCTGATACTCCACAATTGTAACAAATGACCTGTGCACGAACCCTACTAGGTCCTCCTCCTCCTCAGACTCATTTGCACCCCTGATATCCTCCACGCATTCCCCTAGCACCTTGATCCAGAGGCTAAGTTTCTACTTTCATTTGATATGCAGGAATCCTCTCAACCATTAATTCATAGCTTTGATAGTGGTGTTCATCATGGCCCATTGATTTGCAAAAATAGCAGAAAAATTGTTGTGGTGTCCATTCAAACTTTTGCAGCAAAAGACAATTGTCTATTACATGTTTTTTGGCCACTTAACAAATGGAACACCATAGCGTGGGCCCTACACTTGGTCCTGTTGGATCTTCCTACTTTAGGGGCAGAGGACCCCCTCCTGTGATGTAATTCATGAAGACAGGGTAGTGATCTTTATGATGTCCCTAGTTTTTACACTTGAGACACCAAACTTCTTCCCACACTTCAAGCTAAGCTGCTTTTTCCTTTTTCAAGCTTTGCAACTCCAAGCAGAGTTTCTAAAACTCTGCATGAATCCGTTGAACTCCCAAAGAAGTGTCATGGATAGGTTTTTCATGCAATCTCATTTTGATTTCCAAGGCTTCTTCCTCAGTTCCAATCTTTTGTTGTGATAAAGCAATCCTTATGTGGGGTACGAGCGTAGTTATAAACCAATCATAGTGCTAGCCATCTGTGAGATTCATATTAAATTCATGGATCCTGCACTTCAATCTTTGATCTAGCTCCCATGGTGTTTCACCGAGCCTCATCATGATTTTCTTAAATCCAATTACCGACTATGAGGCAGATTAGGCTTATCAAATTCATTGTTCAAAGCAGTGTGAGTGTCTACTAATGACGCCAATGGATTATCAGTGAAGTACTTAACATACCATGTTAGCGCGCGGTCTTCCAGAGCAATGACTAAATGTGCCTTCTTTATATTATCATATGTAATTTGTTGTGTTGTCCACACAACCTTCACAACAAACCAAAACTGATCCAGATTCTCACTTCCTAAGCCCTTTGAAAACTGGAATCTTCAACGTATTGGACATGTTGACCAATGGTGGTACTGGTGGTAGTGTGGGTGTGTTATAAACATTTTTGGGCACTTTAACCCCAATCATAAATGTCTATAAACTGAGGGATCCTAAGTCCCTAAAAGTTTTTCTTCACTGCCTAAAGGAACAAGGTCAGCTGGTTACATCATCTCCTAGACGTTCTCCACTAAAAACTGCTCATAAATGGTCAAAACTGGACCATACTGAAAATCCAGTGCAGAGGGTGCGACACATATCACCTTCTTAGTGTAAATGGTGTGATGCATATTGAATGGCTCCTCTATAGGGTGCGATGGTCGGAATGGACAAATGGCAGGGACAAATTGCGAGGTGGAAGATCATGGAATGTTCTAGAAGCTTCCCCTCTAACACTTGCCTCTCTGTTTTCGACCAGGAATGAGTAAGAGATCATCATTCTCCAAGTGGAATAAGGAACTATCAGAGAGAGGACACTAATCAAGACCCTAGAAGATGACTCACCTCCCTACAATCATCTATATATGGATCCCTCATCACAGAGATCAAGAGGCTGGAATTTTATATCTTGTAGAGAAGTGTTGTTGGTTTTCTGGAGAAACTTCATAGTGTTGGGTGATCTAAGCTTTACTTAAGGTGAAGAAAGGCTTTCTTGCTAGAGGATGATGTTGGGTTAGAACATATGGTTGTAATCCTCTTGCTACTTTTGATCTTAATAAAGCTATTCACGTTTTCCTCCATATTCTTGTATGTTTCATTATATATGCATTTGTATGGTTAACGCACATTTGGTCCTATGTTATTTATGAAGATAGATATTTGTTCTTCGATAGTAGTATGTTGCTATGATTCCACAGGTGCTCTTTGAAGCTGGGTAGATGAAGAAGAAGTGGAAAATCTCTATCAGGAAGGAGATGAATCAAACAAGGAAATCAAGCACAAGACTAAGGTTGGTCTCCTTTCTTCCACTCTTATCTATTTTCATAAAGGAAAACAAAAGTAGACTTTACTTGTTTGTTTCTAAGATAGCTACTAGTCTTAGTGGGAATAGTAGCATCCGAGTGGACACTATTCCCAGTAACAAAATGGCGACCATATTGGGGAGCGACTAGATTGTTTGTTAGCATATCTTTGTTTCTTTTATAAACTTACAAACGGAGCCTGAAGCCAAGCCAACTAGCCTTCGAACTGCATTTGTTATACAAATGCAAAGTAGATCAATGTTGCTTCAGTCTATCTTCAGGTTTTGTTTATGAATTAAACAATTGATCTGCAAACAGTCTAATTGCCCTAAGTGGTGGCTCTAGTAAACTCCTTAGATCAACCCTGTGATTTACATATACTGAACATCACTTACTCGGCCTAAATCCCTGAATTGAATTACAAATTGTGAGTAAAAAATCATTTAAAGTCTCACAATGTACCATCGCACCTTGCCTTCAAGTCAGTCCATATGCATCGCACTTCCTGAGTGCAGTAGGTGCGCTGGATACTGAATTCACTGTGTGACAGGTGCGATGCTCAGGGAAGGTTAACTTTACCTTCAGACTTTAGTTTTTCCTCGTTGTTTTCAGTCCTATTCAGGAGTTTTGCTATCTATGGTTAGTGTATCTCTGTGAAAACCCCCTTCTCTTACATTATTCCACCTCCATAGTGAAAAGAACTGTAAGTGTTTCTATGTATTGTGTGCCATTTTCAGTTCTCTTTTGCAAATAAGTAGCATAGTCGAACTGTCGTTTCTTGATCTGAAAGTGTCGTAGCTGTCGTTTTCAGTCATAGAAGACAATCCCATTGTTCTTGATAGTCGATTATACAGTCATCATTGTATATTATTTGAATTAGTAGTTTTTTAAGTGTCGAAAAGCAATTTTCATTTTGAAATCGCAAAGTGTCTCTCTTACCTTCACTTCATTTTGAAAAGAAATTTGTTGAGTGTTGTCGCTTTGAAAATAATTCATATTTTCACTTAGCTTTCTTATCATCATTCATACATTAAGAAGGTTGAAAAAAGATACATGCATGTGCATTTGCATTTAGACTGCTTGGTTTGATTTAGGACAGTGCATTTAGCGTGTGCTCTGTGCTCTTTGTTGAAAGATTCTTAACTTTCTTTCCTTAGTAGCTAGGATTTTCATTGCCAAAAGAAGATTAAACCTTTTTTTATCATCTTAGAATGCATTTTAGGAATTGTATACACATCACGCGGTGAACTTGAAAGGAAAATTGTTAAACAATATCAACTTAAAATAAATTTAATGAATCTAACAACGCTTTGGAACTTAACGCACAACATCTAGAGGTCTAGGCTAGAGGCGTATTCCGGTGTCATAAAATATGGTAACTGTTGTTTTCATTGTTGTTTGGGTGATTCCTCCACTCTGAGACGGCAAGTGCCAGTACGGACTTGTGTTCCCATGTACCATCGAGTATATATTCGGAGACCACAATAGGCTGCATCCTTTATCCTTAGGAAGCTGTGTCTGCCACCCTATCGATCACAATGCACTTAACACAACATTTGGGAAGATTGACTACCATACCGTAAACATTATTCTGTAGTTTTACGATTGGTTTGGTAATCCCCTCTGCCTAGATCTCCATAGAAGTCTATTTTTCTCCTTTTTAGACTCCTTAAAAGAAAAGGTCCTCTGAGCACTTGTCACTTCAGGCTCACTAAATATCGAAGGCGACTAGAGTCATCTTTTGTTTTTCCTTGTCTCTTAAAAATTGAAAAAACAAGTTGTGTCAAAGTGTCTAAAATTTATTTTAATCGGAATAACATCACAAATTCCCTCGTTGGTCTTTAGGTTGAGAAAAATGGAGTCTACCAAC
>APFE031634525.1:0-16203 GCA_000404065.3 Pinus taeda
CTGCCTCCATGCGATCCTTCCAAGCTATATAGTTTGAGCTACCATCAAGGGCATACTCAAGCCTCAAACCATAGAATGTCATCGATGAAATAGATGTGATAAGAACTTGAGATCTATATCCCGAATAATAAACTTTGAATTTCTCCTGCTAATATAGTGTTCTTGCTTGATCATCTATGCTCTGATACCATGTAGAAATTTCACTTATAGAACAAATTGATATATGCAATGTCCTAAAGCATAATACTTGTTCTACTTCTACAAAACATTAAGTGGAATCATAATTGACTTCATGAGAAACATCAAGTAGAAACATGCATAACTGATCAAGAGAAATAATCACACATAACACAAGATATATCCATGGGAAAGCACTAGCATAAAACTCCAACCATGTATTATTAATCAAGTGTAGATCCTCAACAACATACAAAAAGAATCAACTCAATAGCTATCTTGCTCTCTCTGTAATCAGAAGATCCTGATGATCTTCAATCAAAAGATGAAAATCATGGACTGCCTTGGTCTCATATATAGGCCACAAGTCCTCCAATCTCCTATAATAGATCCGTCTCCATGCAAGGAATACTTACTAGAAATATCCAAGCATCTGATAGTACACTGTCCCACATTTGATCTCAACTAGGTCTCTGACAGAACTGACATGCAACAGTTATCCATGAGTGAATCCTCAGTTACGTAAAATAATAGTTGTCACATGCATGCAAGCATTAACAAACTATATTTTATTATTTTAACAACTTGCCAAAATAATCTAACTGGACTTGACTAGTTAGAACTAATTCAATTGATTCTCTCATTATAGAACTCATACTTATTCCCTCAATCAGTGGAGGAAATTAAGGATAAATTCCTCAATCATTGGGACAACTCATGTGCATGCTCACAAAGACTTCAAATTCGAATTTCCTTAACTAATTAACTCAACTGAATTAATTAATTAATATTTCCAACTACTATTAAGACCAAAATTAATTTTACTTCCTATAGATAGACTAGGGACTGCTATAAATAGGAAGGGACCTAGAAATGCTATTTTTAGAACTTTCTATTTTTAGCAATTTCACCTCTCACCCAATGTGGCCAATGACCTCACTGGCCAAATAGTTATTTTTAGACATGCTGTTTTTAGCAGGTTTATTTTTAGCACATTCTAAATTTAACATTTCTTGTTGAATATTTTTCAACAGAAGAAGAGGATACATAGAGCAGAGAGGATGAAGAGAGAAAAGCATAATTGAGGGTGCAGAAAGAAGAACATGAATAACTGAGGGAAGAACTTCAAGGCGCAATGTTAGGATAAAGGCAAGATGCAATTTCAGGAGAAAATCAAGGTACAATGTCAGGAGAAACAATGTCAATTCAAGTTGAAGAGCAAGGATAGAACCAACCAACAACAGAGGGGGAGACCAAACAGATGCAAGATCAAGAGCTTGCTCAACAGATTGAAGACTTGATTGAAGTTGCGAACATGGATTTGGAACCAGAACTCAAGGATGAAGATGTTGACCTAATTCTTAGTGAACCACAAGTCATCGTTCAGTCTCCACCACCTCCATCCATAGAGTTAGCCCCGAGTGAGGAAGGGGACATAGTTCCTCTTGATGATGATCCAGTAATGAATGTGTACAATTTTCCATATAATGAATTTCAAAAGAGGATTGTACAAGCACAGAGACAGAATTATCTGGATGTTCATAGATCTCCTACATTCATTAGTGAAAGGGTGATAGTTGCAAACACCAATAGGAATCCAAATGCCATTATTGAAGCCAACTTGGCCTTCATGGGTGAGAAAAGATCAAACAATTAGTATTTGATCTCTAGGAGTAAGAAATTGATATAGAATCTACAGACTTCCCAAAAAGAGATTAAAAAATCCACGAAGCAGCGCAAAATGCATCTCCCACATAGGTCTACTTGGGGGAAATGAGAGCAGTGATACTTGGTGAGGTATCAACACTTGAAGAGACCATGCAAGACCTCTATTAGGGGCTCATGACCATACATAATGCAATTGTCCACTCACATGGATTGCAACAATAGAGCAAGGAATTTGTCAAGACTCATAGGAATGTGAAAATTTCCATAACCTCCGTGCAAGAATGGATAATGTGATACAAAGGGGCACTGCTTATTTTGGTAAAGAAGATGAAGTTGCATGCAGAGCTGGAGAAAGCAAGAGTTAGAATGTTAATTTAGAACAATAAGAAGCTAACCTCATCCATTAGAAACATTTAAGACTCATATGTGTGGTTGTACAAATGTTTGGATTTCATGATGAGAACCCACAAGATCCCATCAGTCAGCTCACTTACCGAAGCTAAATGCAAACACGAAGTCAGATAATAGATTGAAGAGTACTTGGAGTAGCTGAGACAAACTGCCAACAAGGAGGATTTAGAGATGAATAGAAAAAACATGCAAAACTAAATTGGTGGTCCCATCCAGATTAGAACCGTGTTTCTATTGCTCGATAAAGAAGCTAAGACAAGTTCCAAATCATTGTACATGGATGCTATGGAGGCTAGTTTCTGCTTCCATCCTGAAACCATCATGTATTTTGGGGATGTTATCACACAATACCAAGCTTGACATCAATACATGATTGAGAAGTATAAAGTGGAATTTTCTGAGCTAGAGTGTTCCCAAACTCAAGTATCATAGTGTCTTGTCTTGTTAGGCTGTCAAGTTGTCTCTACCCTATTCTTTTCTATATGGGTATGATTTTAAAATGTAATATTATTTGTAATCATGTTGTAAGTGAAATTCCAAGTGCCTATATTATAATAAAAAGGGTAATCATGTAATGTAATCTATCATTTTGTAAATAAGTTCAAGATTTATGAGAGTAGTCCAAAGCTCACAAAGGGAGTTGAAGAGTCACCCCCTCTTGTTATAAATAGAACCTCATAACTCATGTACCATGATTTTGGGAGCCGCGATTTTGGCTAGGTGTAGGCTTAGAAATATCTTGGGAGTGTTGTGAAGAGGTTTGACTTCTCTCTAGCATGGAGCGAGTATACTTATTTGGAGGAGCAGGTGTTCTCGACTGTAATGTTCCACTATTAGGGCTAGTGGTCATCAATGGTGTATGTATGAATGGAAATTTCACTTATAATAATAAAATCAACCAACATGATTTCATGCATATTTTGTGAATATAGTAAGACTATTCATGTTTTATTTGCAATGTATGTTATTTAACTTATGCTTATGCTTATGAACTATTTCATTTCCATCTGTATGAATTTTGTTGAATGTGTGTTGTTGTATTGAATCATCACTTTAATTTGTGGATTATTCCACATCTTAGCTTATGATGTCATTTCGCTCATGTGTTCTTTTCAATTTGCGTACTATCATAGGCTTCCAAGGAGCGCACTTCATTTTCCCTTCATGTCTTGGAACCTTCATGCATCACACTTGACTCTCCGCAGGGTCACACACTTGCTCTCACCCAAATTTATCATACTTCCCTCTGCGTTTTTTCATATTCAAGCCATAGTATTACCACCCACAATTGGGACTCCTACTAAAAAAGATGTGAGGTCTAGTTGGAACTTCACATCGGGGAGATCCCCTGAATGTTGGCAGGTCCAACACCATCAACATTTCTGGAACTAGAAGGAGGGCCAAATGACAAGTTGGGCCCTTGAAGTTTGTTTTGAATTTTTGCACTCATTTAATGAATTATTCCACAATCATAATCCCAACATTTTTTTCTAGAGACGTAAGTATGCAAGTGTCGATGAGCATTATAGATGACTTGTCAACCCTCAAATTTGATGGCGAGGGTGAGACCACCTTGCTTGAGCATACTGTTCGTTTTCTTGAATTATGCATAGAGCACAACATCCACAGTAAGGATGTTTCTTGTAATTTTGTCATCCTCACGTTCGAAGGGTGCATAAGGCAATGGTGTCGCACATTGATTGATGCCTCCATACACTCTTTTGAGCATATTTTCACAAAACTATATTCCACTTTTAACATGTTCAATCGTAAACATTTGGGCAAAAAAAAATTATAATTGCGAAAATCACCTGATGAATCACTGCATCATTTTAACAATCATTTTATGCATTTCTATTTTGACTATCTGAAAGATGAAATTGACTGGAAGTTATTGACAGGAATATTTCAATATCTTGTTCACATTTCAGAAAATCCGCACAAGTTAGAATATTTTGAGCCACTGCCAACATACCTCAGTGTTAGATCTTCTAAATATGTGATAGATAAGGTTTTTGTTCCAAGTGACCATCCATCCTCCTCTTATCAAACGACTCTAGTTCCATAGGTTGAGGTAGGAGAAGTTGAAAATTAATTTGTTGATCTACCACCATGTTTTCCCACCTGACATAGTAAGAATTCCAGCACAGGTTTGGACTGTCAATTTGATGATTGTGATGAAGTATTATCTCCTCGTTGTCCATCCTTTGGTCCTTTTGATCCTCCAGATTGTGATGTGTTTTGTTCACCTATTTCAAATATCTCTTCTGATGTTCATGAGGATCAACTGTTGGATGGAGTTGTTGTTGAGAATCCAACTTGCGATATCATTCACAATGATTATGTGGGGGAGTACATAGCTGAAAAAGAATCTACGACGAAGGATGATTCTCTTATTTCCACACCTCTTAGTCATCATCCTAACATTTCCTATGATTCTATCATTTCTGTTCCATTTTGTGAAAATTTAGTTTATGATTATGTTAATTTTCTATCATTCACAAAACACTTGGGATGTCCATTTTTCATCATGATGTGGAGAGGATGAAACTTCTACTCTTGATCTTCCTAATCTCTCATCTCATATTTCTGAAAATTTAGAGGGTGAAATTTATCATTTTTCATCTTCCCCCCTTTTTGATTCATTATATCATGAGGATGCCTCCGTGTGTGATCTTGAACTTTCTGATCATGCATGTCATGCCCTCTTCATTGATTCATTTAGTCATGATTTTGATTTTTCCACTACTAATCTTTCCTAGCCATCAATCTATGACGATCTTCCCCGTGATGATTTGGAACGTCCTCAAGCTGTCGAGGCACTTCAACCCCAACTGATGTTTATGTAAGGTTCTCATAGTATTGAGGTTAGTTCTACTTCTGATCAAAATAATGTTGAATCTTTTGAGGCTCCTCATGACTCTATCACACATATTGAAAATCAATGTCTTACAACTGTTGAATCCTCCATCTGTTTTACACGATCCTATCACTCAGTCATTGGAGAAGTCATACGTGGCGAGCATTGTTGCAAAATGAAAATTTTCTTCTTTCTTCATGTTTTCTCACCTTTGTAGTTCAAAAGTTTGTGCTTGTATGTATGTAACACACATTGTTTCGAGACACCATGATATAATCGCATCATGTCTTTCATGCACTTTTCGTTGTTACTTTTTTGTGTGTATATTTAAACTTTGAACGTTTTTGGTTTTCATTGTCATATATTTCTTGTTTATTTATTTGCTTGTATATATTTATTGACATGCATCCCCTCACACACATAGGCCAAACAGTGCACTGATGGTTGCATTGGAAATATTATTTCATGTAAGTTTTTCCTATGCTTTGTTTAGGTTAGGAGTAGGAGTAGTTTTACTTTACTTTGTTTTTGTCCTTTGATTTGCTTTACCTTGTTTTACTTTCACTCCACTTATTTTATTTTGTTTGTTTTCTTTTCAGTCATAGGTTAGCTTCCCCATGAGACCATATTTGGCTTCTCAGATAAGCTCGGTGAAATCCAAGAGGAATTTTTACTACTATCAATTCTTGGTTATCTATCTATTCCCTCTATTTATGTGAATATTGCATTTATTTTAGTCGATGATACTATGAAGGAAAATGTGTTCCTTTTAGAGAGACTCATGGTGAAATCATGATGCTTTCATCTTTAACTAGTATTGCCTACTCTAATCAGTCTTCTATTTTCGATTAACCCTTTTCAACTAAGTCAAGTTGAGTAAGGAGGGAAGGAAAACCTTAACAAGTATCTCAGAGGTATACATAAATATCCTTCTTTGAAGGGAAACTTCTTCTTCTCTCAATAAATTAGGATCCCCCTTCTGCCCCATGAAATAAATAAGTGTCTATGCACAGTTCTTTGAACAAATGAAAAATGAAAAATGAAATAAAGGGAGTAATAAGAGAAAGGCTTCCTACACAAAGAGGTGAAGCAAGTAACTCGATTGGGGTACTGTCGAGGCTCGATGACAATAGAGAAATCATTGTGTTGTTGAAGTGACTCCGTCAAGGTACTTTCCAGGCCTACTGGTAGCGGAGCAACACGAGGGATGAAAACTAAGACTCTGAAAATCTTTTTTACTTGTGCATCTATATACTCTTAATCCCCAATCGAAACAACTCAGTTTGACTTGGCTTGGTATGTGTGCTACCAATGAAGAGAATGGTAAGGACTATATCTTTAACTCAAACTAAGTGAACAAGTTGTGATAATAAATGAACTGAACAATAATTCCAGAAGAGTTAGACCTATTTTGCATAGGACAAGATCCATTCAGAGAGCTAGAGTTCTACTAGTGTGTTGTCAATGTTGTAGTGGCTACAACCACCCTCCAAAATTTTGACTATGTTTCAATTTTGGATCCTTCCTTCTTATGAATAGGAGCTCATATTGCACTAATCTAGGTATTCATGCTTCCACTAAGACTTATCTTTCTCATTTGTGCTTGTGCTTTCTTTTTTTCACACTTAAATTATATTTCTAAGTCATAAGATGATCTCCCAACTTGGCCTCAGAGTGGTTCTAGGCTTGCCTCCAGAAACTATGCAATCCGTGAGGGAAAGCAACCTTCATGATAGGAATTGTGCAGTCCTGACTAGAAATAATCCTTGAGCTCAAAAATTGTGCAGTCATGGAAGGAAACCCAACATTGATCCAAGGATATGTGCAACCCTCACTAAGCTCAGAAATTGTACAGTGTCCTGAGCCAGAAAGTTGCCCAGTTCCCCAAAATTGCATAGTCTTTACCAACAGTGTGCGTGGAAAGTTTCCTAGGAAAAGCAACAAAAATAAAGGGAGAAAACCATCCCTAGGAAATAGGAATTTGTTTTTAGTATCCTAAAGGAGACGCATTACTCTTTTTAGAAGTTTCTACCAAGTGTTTTTTTTCCTTGATTTTAGGCATGCACATCATAAAACCTCATTTGATCAAATCTAGTCAACTGATGCCTCTAAAGCTCATTTGTGCATTCAATGTTGAAGCTCCAGTATTCCCAAAGAGATCAAGGAACCTTTGGTGGAGTTGTCATCACTTTTCCAGATGAGTTTTTCCTTTATCGCCTTTTCCCGCATTTTCTATCGCTTGTTGTCATTTCGCTTGTGTGAGTGTATTTTTTCTTATTTCTCTTCATGGTTGCTGACGTTTCAACTTATTTTAACTTGTAGAAGTTTTTTTCTAAGTTTTCATTTTCATTTCACAAGTGTCACATTGGTTTTCTTGTTTTTGCACCGATGGTCACCATTGTGGCGACTCTCCTCACATATTTCATCTTCCTTCTATTTGATTAGTTTCCTAACTTGATCTACATTGATTCATTCACACTTAGTCAGTTTTTCATTCAATCTCACATCATCGATCACTCCTACTCATTTTTCACACTTCCACTAGGCATATCAACACTTTCCATGGCTAGATATTGTCTTACCTAGCTAAGCATTGTGCAATCCTAAGGCTCAGGCCACAAGATTGGCCTATGGAATTGTCAATGCACACTATAGGTTGGCTCCAACTTCAAACTATGAAGTTCATAGGGTTAGCCTGACACGTTGGCCACTGAGACTATGTAATGCACAGTATCACCTAGTCCCTGTCCAAGCTGGGACTGCACATTTCTTAGTCTCAAGCCACAAGATTCATCCCTAGCTGCTCATACTGCATAGTGCACAATTCCCACAGGAACCCAATCCCTTTTTCCAATGAAAATTATGCAAGCATTCCCATCAGATGCCCAGTTTTATTCTTGATCATATCTTGAAATTCGATTTGCTAAAGCTAATGTTTGCTTTCCATGAGTGTCCTTTTTATCCCACTAGTACCAAACTTGTGAACCACTTATCTCCAACAATCATTGTTACCATGGCACCAAAGAGATATTCTTCAAGAAAGACATTGAAAGCAGTATTGGGGAAGCAATTAAGCAAGCACCAGTTAACTTGCCAATATATGCGAACACTCAATTGTTTATAGAAAAGGAGTCAACACTAACATGGCATTAATTCTAGCAGCAGTAATAGAAGGAAGAAACTTGGTACAAGATAAGGGAAATAGAAAATTTGTAGACAGTATAGAGGGAAAAGCAAAGTTGAAAGATGAAATCAAATCCAAGATTCATGCAGGTAAATTTGGAAACATAATCAAAAGGAAGTAGATGATACAAAGAGAAGAGTGGAGGAAGAGAGAACAACAAAACTGAGGGTGCAGAAAGCATAACAAAAACTGAGGGAAGAATGGGAACAAAGGGGGGGAGAACAGGAAGAGAAGTAGAAGTAGGAATAAAAAAAAGGAAAGGTGAAATTTCAAGAGAAACAACGTCGAATCAAGTTGAAGAGCGAGGATAGAACCTGTTATCACTCTAGGAAACTCTCCTAGGTTGTAGATCGGAGATGCCTGGTAACATATAATCTTCAATATTTTTCTCTGAACTATTGGAATGAATGATGGTTTGGATCATGAAAGATAACCATTTCAACTTTGTTTTTACTCAAGACATGCATGAACACCCTCAGCTTTCTAAGGCTTTAGACCACTAATGTTCAACAGTTTGTAGATTCAATGGATAGATGGGGAATACTAACCATACCGGTAGATGCATATATATAAACACATATGATTGGCTAGCTACAGGAAGTAAAAGAAGAATATTGACCATAATGGAAGATGCATATATAAAACACATATTAATGGCTAGCTACAGGTAGTAAAAGAAGCTTGCAAATCTAATTTATCAAAGCAGAGATAAGATGACAGTTATCTGGCCATAGGCACAAAAGAAACATGAACAACCTATTCAAGTGCAAGCTTAGAATAGAAGAGAAAATGGACATTGAACATATAATAGCAAAAGAAGCTTATATTTGCTAGAATGAAGATGAGAAGCTTGAGTAGAAAAGTCTCAATAGTCTCTGGAAGTTGAACCCTTGTTACATTTAGTTTTCAACCTTTTATGGGCCTTTTACAATGCTCCTGAGCTCTCAAAGGCTTGGAGTCTTAATCTATCTTGTTTGTCTTGTTAATTAGCTGATGCCCTGACTAGGCAAGCATGGGCTTCAAAGGTTCCTTCTTCTAACAGAAGAGCAACCGCATTCAGGTGGTTTGTTGTGTTGGCAGGGAGCTCTCTCATGCCAAAGATGCCCCATAATCGATTCTATTGTTTTTGGGTTGAGCGTTATCGATGCCCCATGATGTTTCTGTTTGTTTTGGGAAAGCTACGTTGTCTGTTCCATGACCATTTTGTTGTGACTATGTTGAGCTATGTCCCTTTTTATTCCCTTTCCAGTCTATGTTTCTATCTTGAAATGGCTATTCAAGCCTTTGTTCTCCCTTTAAAATGCTTAACAATTGTTACACAACAATTTGTCACCGTCCCTGTTACCCCTTCTCCCGCACCTTGGAGGACTCATTCTGGGACCTGTGAGAAGTGACATGATCTGGAAACACTTGCATTCTATTCCCCTAGACATGAACTTCATATGCCCTGAAGACATCTTCTGCAAAATACCCATAAAAATAGCCCTTTTTCCATTGGCGCGGTTTCACCATGTATCACTCGCACCAATGGGGGAAATCCTCCAAAGAGGGCGCGCCAGCTGGCGCTCTGTCTCAGAGTCGCACTCGCGTCAGCCAAGTTGGGTAATGTTTTTAAAAAACAAACATCCGAAGTTTCTTCCTAACCCACTCATGAACTGAATCTATCTTGAGTTGGTTTAGTTTGGCTTCGAATCTCCATAGGAGGGAAGTAGTTTTCCACCTCTCATGGAAGCTTCTTAGTGATAAAGCCAATCCCATGAATATTGTGGATGATCCTAACTTCTTCTCCTCTATCTATAAAAGCTTGTCCTTTTGCCTTTAACAAGCTAGTTCTAGTTCTAGTTCCAAGTTCCAAAGATTGAGAATTGTCAAGTTCATGTTGCAAGAAGCCTTCTTCATTCCCATAAGGCTAAATCTAAAGTAAGGAGATTCTTGTCCAAAAAACCAAGGAAAGAGAGGCTTGTTCCCCATTCCCAACAAGCTTTGCAAGACATGTGCTGCTGATCACCCAGCCAAAGGAGGATTTGACGTCAGAACTATGCTTGTATTGAATAGAATTTGTTTGTTATCATTTCTCAAAGTTTGTTTAGTGCATTTTGCCATCAACATAAAGAAAAAATCTCTTTTGCATTGTATTAGTTAATGAGAATTAGAGCTTTTCACTGATTAGTGATTAGTGCTCTTGAAGAAAAGTTTGTTAATCTCCATTAGCTGCATTAGAGAGGTTCTTTGTTGTTTTGTGATCATTTCATTTTCAAGCTCTCAAACCCTCTCATAACTAGCATTCATCGAATGAAATGACATATTTTGGCATATAGTTTGCATTTAGGGAATTTTGAGAGATTACATACGGTAAGGCCTGAAAACTAAAACCTAATACAAGATCAACTTTAAAATGAACTGAATGAATCTAACAATGCATTGGAACATAACGCACACTTTTTAGAGGTCTAGGCTAGAGACGTGTTCCAGCATCATTAAACCTAGTAACTTTTGTTTTCACTCAAGGTTGCGTGATTCCTCCTTTGGTGACACAATTGTGATCTAGTACGGACTTGTGCTCCCACGTACCATCGAGTATATGGGGAGACCCCACTAGGTTATCATCCTTTATCCATAGGAAGCCGTGTCTGCCACCTTATGACCCATAATGCACCGAACATATCATTCGAGAAGATTGACTTCCGTACGGAAAGTCCTTGGTTTTCATACAATTGCCAAGGTGTATATGCAGTTTTACGGATTGTCTGGTAAACATTTTGCCTAGTTCTCTAGAGTAGTCACTTTTTCTTCTTTTCGGGCTCCCTAAAAGAAAAGGCTCATCTAAGCACTTGTCACTTTAGGCTCATTAAACATTCGAAGGCGAATAGAGTCATCTTTTTGTCCTTTTCTCGACTCTTTAAAGATGAAAAGGTCAAGTTATGTCCTTGTGTCTTAAAATTTATTCGCCTGAGATCACATGCCTTGTTAGATTTTGTTTGTTGGCCGTTTGATTGTGTGTCTTGACTCTTTTTTAGCCCCGTGTGTGTCATAACTAGTTGCTACCCTTTATACCACTCGTTGCTCTAGGACAAGTCACCTTTAAGCTCTTTTTTGACTCTTAAAATATGAAAATATTGCCGAGTATTTTTTCCCTTTTTGACTCGTTAAAGAGAATAAAAATGGAGGTCTGCTTTCAGCTCTTTTCTGACCGTCTAAATATGAAAATATTGCCGAGTTATTCCTCTTGACTCACTAAACGTAAGTAAGAGGCGGTCATCTTTAAACTCTTTTCTGATCGTATAAAGACGAAAAGATCGTCGGGCCTTTTGTCGTTTTAGGTTCGTTAATGGTTACGAAACGATGTGGTTTCAATCGCTTTTTTACTTTTTAGGTCGACATCACTAATCATGAAAAGTACACGTCGATCGTAATGATCGGGTGGTTCTTTCGAGCATTGTTTTATACTTTTCCGGGCTCGAGAGACACAACTTTACGAAAAAGGACACCCCTGGAGTTTCCTTTTTCGCTATCTTTTCAAACTCTCTAAACATGAAAAGGTGTCGAGTTCTTCCTTTGTCAGACTCATTAAAACTTAATGACATTGGATCCCGTCAAAATGACGCCTTACAAGCATATGCTATCCCCGTCAAGCTTGTCATCAAAAATAACTGAGGTACTCGCCAGCAATGGTGGCGAAAAGGGAACCAGAATCATTGTCGTGTCGGCAGTATGTCACTCTTGAACATGGCACTTGTCTGCATTCGTGTTTGGATGGGGACATCTCATCTCATTTTTCACTTGCCTCCGTGGGTTTGGGTGATCCTGTTTGACCTCTCATCTGCTCGTTGCCTTGTCACCATGACCTCTGATCATTTGATGTCAAATACTGCCAAGTCCACTATCGTGCCGCCAATATGTTCAAGAGAAGTTGACCTCTGCAGAATAATCGACCTCCCTCTGATAACTCACATAATCTTGATTCACAGAACATATTATCCTCCTCTGTCTCGGGTCGATAATGTGGGAAACATTATGGCCCACCTTCAATCAAGGTCACTTCCTACTGACTCCAACTCATTATCCAAGAAGTTGACCCAGAGACTCCCTTCAAGTGCCTTGGAGCCTGCATGCCTCAATGGCAGGTTCTTCGTGTTCGACATGAGGTTTTCATCATTGGCCTCCAATCGAATTATTCTACGGGTGTTCAACGCCGGCTCACTGACTCGCACGCCGTAGATTGTACCTATAGTACCTTGAGGACCATTGTAATTATTGGTGGTACCTCTCGCGTCTATTAACAGTTTTCATCATTGACTAGTAATCAGACGATGTTCCTGCATGTTTGACTTCGACTCCCATATTTACATGCTTGAACTTGTACTTTGTTCGGGTCGAGATGGAGCGCAAGACCCTGGATTTTGTCTGTTGGGATCCAGGTTGCGATTTTGTGGATTATTATGATCATTACATGACTCATTCATTGGATGGCTACGACCATGCCTAATTCTATTTATCTATCCTTACTGGATGGCTGCACCCATACCTTGGATCTAGATTTTTATGTACTCTGCTATGGATGGCTGCGCCAATACCACATGCATCATGTACTTGAGATATCAGTTGCACTTCTCCACGTAGGTTCTCTGGCGGCAGTGTTTTCGGTTGGCCATGTTCTCGTAAAGTATTTCACCCCTCTCTCTCTCTCAAGCCTCATGCTTTAGGGGGCATCTGTTACACAGCAATTTGTCACCATCCCTGTTACCCCTTCTCCTGCACCTTGGAGGACTCATTCCAGGACCTGTGAGAAGTGACATGACCTAGAAACACTTGCATTGTATTCCCCTAGACATGAACTTCGTATGCCCTGAAGACATCTTCTGCAAAATACCCATAAAAATAGCCCTTTTTCCATTGGCGCGGTTTCACTGTGTATCACTCGCGCCAATGGGGGAAATCCTCCAAAGAGGGCGCGCCAGCTAGCACTCTGCCTCAGAGTCACACTCGTGCCAGCCAAGTTGGGTAATGTTTTTAACAAACAAACATCCGAAGGTTCTTCCTAACCCACTCATGAACTGAATCTATCTTGAGTTGGTTTATTTTGGCTTCGAATCTCCATAGGAGGGAAGTAGTTTTACACCTCTCATGGAAGCTTCTTAGTGATAAAGCCAACCCCATGAATATTGTGGATGATACTAACTTCTTCTCCTCTATCTATAAAAGCTTTTCCTTTTGCCTTTGACAAGCTAGTTCTAATTCCAAGTTCCAAAGATTGAGAATTGTCAAGTTCATGCTACAAGAAGCCTTCTTCATTCCCATAAGGCTAAATCTAAAGTAAGGAGATTCTTGTCCAAATAACCAAGGAGAGAGAGGCTTGTTCCCCATTCCCAACAAGCTTTGCAAGACATGTGCTGCTGATCACACAGCCAAAGGAGGATTTGACGTCAGAACTATGGTTGTATTCTTCTTTGTTTATCAATAATAGACGACTACCATTATGGTTCCACTCTTATTGTCTTTTGTAATGATGATGAGTTATATCCTTTCTGACTTATATACAGTTGCATCTATTGGATTTTATGCTTATGTTTGTGTTATTCTTTGCATGTGCAGGTGTCCATTCACGGGGATCGTGGGGATCATCACCAGCCGGAGCAAAGGAACGGGAACATCAACTCTTCTATAAGTACTAGCGTTGGAATCCAAGTAGGCCCTCATTATTGGTCTTTGATTTGAAATTAAGAACCTGCATGATAGCATTGTTTGATTGTTGCTAGACCTCATCTGGGCTAGTAGGGATTGCCTCTATCTACACAGGGGATTTACCTCCATAATAACAATGATTGCTTTCTGTTAACACAGAGCAACCCTGGCATATTGTGGACTTCTGCCAAAAATAATGATTGTTTCTATTTTAAGTAGAAAATGTTGCAAAAATAAGAAATCCCTCCCATCTTTGTCCTTTTCGTACTTCAAAAGTCCTCAAAAATAGTTTCTTCCTCTATCGGGTCCACCTTTTGGGTCGTTGTCGCCTATCGCAGACAGCCTGGTCCCTTTGTTCCCTTTGTATTTTGAAATACTTGAAAAACATGGCAAAAGCATGAAAATTGGCCTTTGGTGGACTTCAACTATTATATATTTCACTTCCCGGACCCTTTCGGGTCTGGGCTTCATCGCATTCAGCACTACCAAGCTTCCCTTTGTATTTTGTTATATAACAAAAATACACAAAAATGCATTGAAACTAGACTTTCTGCGGACCTCAAATATTATCAAATACTATTTAGAATACCATCGGGTCCGCATCGTCGTATCACACATATGAAGGTGTAAAGGTTCTGCCCCATGGTGCTACTTCGCTAGAATATAGCGATGTGATCTTATCGCAATCGCTTATCGCTCATACCCAGGGCCCTTACTTATTCTGTTGGTACCTCTGTCGAGGCGACCCACCGATCCGATCATTGGAGATCACTGATCGGTGGTGTCTTGCACTGATTGCCACTACCCGCTGATTAGATCCGCCAATTGTGATTTGCAGCTTAGATCTAGGACATTGATCAGCCAGATCTAACGGCTACTGCGCATTTGGACTATTAAGCCTATGATACATGGTTTTTCACTGATTTCTCAATGTTTTAGCCTCCCGATAGTGTATTTCTTCCCTTCCAAGAGCTCTCCTCTGTGCTTATTTCAATATTTGGATGATCTTAAGCAATATTTGAAGACTTCAAGAGCATATTTGGATCCATTTTTGGGCCATTTTCCAACAAGGCTAACAATGGCTCCTTCTGAGGATGAAAGCCTCCCTGTGAGGTTTCAAGAATTACAGAACAATGCCTTTCCTGTAAAACCAAAATCAAATCTTCCTTCTAGTGTTCCATTGGGCATGGATTCTATTTTCCACTGAAATAAAAACTGGAAAAAACATATTTACAATACCAAGGCTTTAAAGCCTTAAATGAAATAAATTTTCAAAAAATGCCCGTTGACTAGGTTCCTCCTTCCTTTAATGCATCCCTTTTGAGAAAACAGTCACCAAACTGGAAATTGACCCTTTTTACCTTTTTATCAAAAGTTTCTTTCTCTGGTTCAATCTGTATATCAGTAAAATCATCAAAGACTTGCAAAAACCTATTGATTTGATCATCTACTTCAAAAACTTTCCAGCATTTGACATTGTCAGGCAGAGTTGGTCTATATTTCACCTCATCTTTGTATGCTTTCAGCCTTTGATGTTTTGTTTGGAAGGTCTTGTTCACCTGAAAAGTTAATATAAAAGATGAATCAATGCATTCCTGTGTGGGGGACATAAGGACTTCACCTATTCCTACAACTTCCTTAGATCAAACTCCATCAAAGAACATGTCCTAGATCTGTGGGCCTTCTTCTTCTATGATCTGGCAAACTGATTTCTTAAGCTACATGGAGGCCAACTGAGATTCTTCAATCTGAAGAAAACAAGCTCCAAAATTAGTGTCAACAACATAGATGGGATGTGTTATCACAAAACCAGTATTGATGGCTGCTAATCAGTAAGACTTTATGTAACTGTTTCAGACCAGACTTTTAGCTAGGGATTAGCCTCCCTAACCTGAGAGGGCTCTCTCAAAACAAACTACTGATTTATCTTTAGACACAAAGAGGGCTAACTCTTGAAATGAAAATTTAGTAAACATTCTGGTTGGACAGAAAACATAACATTTCTTCCATTGGGTTCATGGAGTCAAACATATTTTCAGTAAACTATCAACTACTCATTCATGGAAGTCAAGGCATGTAATGTTTAACACTCAAAACATTTCTCAAATAACCATCAACCAATAAGTACACACAGGAAGTCTGAGCACTAGGTGAATTCAGAGTGATTGTGTACCTAAAGAGCTGTAAAACATGAAGGACAAGAACCTCAACTAATAAGTAT
>APFE031634525.1:22909-38043 GCA_000404065.3 Pinus taeda
CTTTTATGACCACAGGCTTCTCTGATTTCCTTGGCTTAGTTTTGGGCTTCTTTCGGTCTTTAACCTCCCTTTTGAGCTCAGCCAATGTAGGTTCTTCAATTCTTCTTTCTTTTTCCCTATCTGGCAATGGGGTGAGACCTGTTTTGCTTTGGAAACCGGACTTAAAAATGAAAGAGTCCCAATCCCTACCGATTTTTTGCAAACTATCTAACACCAGCAACTTTATTAAACCATGGTGGAACAGGGAAGTTTCACAATTATCTTTCTTTAATTGAACTTTGTCGCACATTTTACTAAGGCTTCTGAATAAATAGAAAGGGATGTCTATTGATGCTTTCCCTGTGAAATGTAACAAGAGTTTGAAATGATAAGAGTAAACTTTGGTGTACCTTCCCTCACATGTGAGGTATTTCTGAATGGCTGTAAGGAGCAGAGCATAATGTTCTTTTATATAATTCCTTGGCACAGCTTTAGTGAGGTCCTCATCTGCATATTGATCCTTCAGAAATTCCTTACAGGGAGTCATGTCAAACTTGAAATTCTTGAACCATTCTTGTCCACCTCTTGGAATTTCAGTGACAGCAGAAATGGCTTGCGGAGACACAGGGAACTCTAGCATTGACACTTTAGAATTCAAGCCAGTGAAATTTAATGCAAAGGCTTTAGTTACCTCTGTATGTCCTCCCTTCAATTTTTCGCAAAACCTCCAGCAATCAGCCTCTTCAAAAGCTCGTGCTACACCTTCATCTCTGAGCGTAAGATCAAGCCCCTCTGGCTCGGTTCTTAGGCACCTTCCAGATCGGTGTTCTCTTTTCTCCATCTTGCTCAGAAAATTTTCACGCAGAGAACTAACAGCAGCTAGAATTCACAGAATAGCTTCGACTTTGGAGTGCAGGCTCGCTTGCAATGATCTCTTTTAAATGAAAACTTCGGGCTTCTTGGCTTCTTTTTTTTAAAACACTTGTCATAGAACAGGCACGTTAATGCATCATGAATAAACATTATGACACTACCATACCTCATAAGATCTCTTAAAATAATTGTCATGTGCGTGATCCTAAATCTGATGGCGGAATGAATCCTATCATGACCTGGAGAAGACATCGACTGACAAAGTATGGACGTACCTAATGACTCATCTCCCAAGATTTGACATTTTAAGAAAATGCGTTGCAAAAAACCCCGAATCCCCGATTTCATAGCGCAGACAATTATGAATTGACAAACCGCGCTACGAAATGGCTGCTAGATGATATGCTGCGGAAAGGTGGAAAAATGATTGCGCAACTAAATTGGCCAATCAGATCGCGCTGCGAAACTGCGCAAAATCAAAATGATGCAATCAAGACAAGACATGCTTTAAACCATAATGAGGGAGGGTATCTAACGGTTTTTTATAAGGACTCACATCAATACCTTTTGAAATTCTAACTTCAAAGTGACACACCTAAAAACCTATTGACTTAAACAAAATATTTTTTTATATGAATCTTTGGACATAGGTGAACTGTGGTTTTAAGTGATAACAGGATGATTGGTGGGATTCCTTTCATCACTGATTATATAAGCCAACTGAGCTTCTCTATATAACCTTCTGCTTTCACCTCCAAAAACTGGGACAATAGCATAGGATAGATCATTTTGCAATGTTCCACCTAATCTCTTGATCCAGCATTTGGAAAGTAACATGACAAACGTGGGGGGGACATCTGCTACCACAATATCCATCATCATGCTCTTCATGGGTAGTTGAGACAAATTGAAGGCTAGATCCTTGATTAGTCCTAGGCATTCCACTTTTCTAGAGTCAAAAGAAAACAGGTCATGGTAAGGCTTGGTAATGTCAAGATCCAATTTATCGATGACAGCCTTGGGAATTAGATTATGGCTAACTCTAGTGTCCAGAAGGCAATTGTGAAGGATTTTATCATGAATAGATAGAGAAACATAGAATGATGGGGAGCTATCTTCACAATTTTCAATCATTGGGTTGAGAATAATAGTTGGTTGGTCATCTTGCAGATTTACATAGTCAGTGGAGGCTTGGATGGCCTTAGGCTCAAGAGCCTCAAGGATAGATTTCTTGAAGGACTCATTCTTCACTATTTCAATTAGAGGCATAGGTATTCTTAGATTCTGAATTTCTAATTGAAAAATGAAAGAAGAAGGGGACTTGTCAAGGCCTCTTACCTCTATGGTTGGAGCTTTGAGGATGATAGGATCAACTACTGGTTGCTTCTGCTTATTAGCTTTCTATTCTACAGGGACAGTAGCTCTTTGAACAGGAGTTTCCTTGGCATTATTGATCTTTGACCTTAGATTATATCTTTTCTAATCTTCAATTTGTAGAACAGCTTCATTGTCCCACTCTTGGATGATCTGGTAATTGAATAATGGCTTTTCATAGGCAACTAAGGTCAAAAAAGGTGTGTTGTCTTTGTCTTCCATAGAATGGATCTCATCATCTTCTTTAAACTACTCTTCTTCCATGACTGCATTATGGAAAGGGGTTTTCACCCTTTGGTCTTCATTGGCATCTTTGTTTCTTTGCAAAGTCTGCAACTGGTCATTTTCTCTTCTATATGGATTAGGATTTGGAGGAGCAAAGGTGTTAGGAACTCTTCCTTTCCTATAGTGTTACTCAACCTTTAATTTGGAGATCTCAGAGGCTAATGATTCTATCATCTTGGTCATTTTATCTATCTTGGGATTAGAGGATGATGAAGACTCACCCCTTTGTCTCCTTATATCAGCATTTCCCTTGAGCTTCTCTGCAGCCATGATGTTTGATTCTACTTCCAAGGCTACATCCTGCATGTCATCCAAACAAGCACATCGCCTCTCAACCAATAGTAAACAAAAGTCATAATCAAAGGCACTAGCATAGATGAGTCTAGTAGAGGTAGTGGTGGGTTTTACTTCAGCTGATATCTTGTTGTACATGTGGTTAAAGCTCTTATTAAAATCAAGCAATAGCTCACCATTTTTCCTCTTTAAGATCCCAAACTCAGTGTGGTAGTAGAGGAGATCTTTCTTATCCCCCTAATGCTTTAGAAATGCATCATCTAAAGCCTCAATATCTGCTATAGATATTGGGGTCGATTCTCTAAACCATTTTCTAGCCTCTCCATCTAGGCTTTGGACAAAGACTCTCATCCAGACATCATCTTCACTAATGTCTAGGTTATCAGCATAGCTATAGAATGACTCAAGATGTTCTTCAGCTATAACACCTTCAGTCCCAGTGAACTTAGGAATATACATCTGATATTCTCCAATAGGCATGGCATTCAAAGGAGTGGGCAGTATTAGAGGTCCATACCTATCAGCTATGATTCTTTCCATTTTGGTAGGTGTTTGTGGGTCTGCCATAGCTGTGGTGGCTATAAGGGTGCTCGAAGTCTGAATGATAGAAGGATGAGGAGTGACTGATAAGACTACAAGAGTATGATGGATATGAGGTGAGGTTTCCTTTGGGCTTACAACAAAAAGAGAACCTAAGGAATAAGGAGCTTTATGAATCTCTGAGAGCTTTTCTTCACTGCTAGTATTATATGCTATACTCTCAACATGTATTTGTTCTATTACAAGCCTTTCTTGAAGAGATATAGAATATTGTTTAGATTTACTTGAACTTGATGCTCCTTTTTGCAATACCTTTCTCTCTTTGATGATCTTTTCAGGGTCAGGTACTGGGTCAGCTTGTGACTTCTAAGGGTTTCTCCGAGTATTCCTCACAAGCTGAGCCAGAACTATGAAGTGGAGTCGCCAAGAGGTTCGGCCTCCAATAGAGTTGCCAAATAGATGATTACAACCAAAAAGGTGCTCAAACTTTGTCTATCATCAAAGCTGGATATGTGTCGTTTCCGAGGGAAGTTGAGCTTCAGCTTCCACTCCCTAGCATCGGTGCCAATTATGTTATCACTCCAGGAAACTCTCCTAGGTTGCAGATCGGAGATACCTGGTAACATATAATCTTCAATATGGTTCTCTAAACTATTGGAATGAATGATGGTTTGGATCATGCTAGATAACCATTTCAACTCTGTTTTTACTCAAGATATGCATGAACACCCTCAACTTTCTAAGGCTTTAGACCACAAATGTTCAATAGTTTGTAGATTCAATGGATAGATGGGGAATACTGACCATACCAGCAGATGCATATATATAAACACATATGAATGTCTAGCTACAGGCAGTAAAAGAAGAATATTGACCATACCGGTAGATGCATATATAAAACACATATGAATGGCTAGCTACAGGTAGTAAAAGAAGCTTGCAAATCTAATTTATCAAAGCAAATATAAGATGACAGTTATCTGGCCTCAGGCACAAAAGAAACATGAACAACCTGTTCAAGTGCAAGCTTAGAACAGAAGAGAAAATGGACATTGAACATATAACAGCAAAAGAAGCTTAAAATTACTAGAATGAATATGAGAAGCTTGAGTAGCAAAGTCTCAATAGTCTTCGGAAGTTGAACCCTTGTTACATTTAGTTTTCAGCCTTTTATCGGCCTTTTACAATGCTCCTGAGCTCTCAAAGGCTCAGAGTCTTAATCTACCTTATTTGTCTTGTTAACTGACTGATGCCCTGACTTGCAAGCATGGGCTTCTGAGGTTCCTTCTTCTGATAGAAGAGTAACCGCATTCAGGTGGTTTGTTGTGCTAGCAGGGAGCTCCCTCGTGCTAGAGATGCCCCATAATTGATTATGTTGTTTTTGGGCTAAGCATTGTCAATGCCCCATGATGTTTTTATTTGTTTTGGGCAAGCTGCATTGTCTGCTCCATGACCATTCTGTTGTGGCTATGTTGTTGTGGCCCTTTTTATTCCCTTTCTAGTCTATGTTTCTCTCTTAAAATGGCTATTCGGGCCTCTATTCTCCCTTTAAAATGCTTAGCAATGATTTCTTTCTGCTAACACAAAGCAACGCTCCCATATTGTGGACTTCTGCCAAAAATAATGATTGTTTCTGTTTTAAACAGAAAATGCTGCAACAATGAGAAATCCCACCCATCTCTGTCCTTTCCAGACTTCAAAAGTCCTCAAAATGGGTTTATTCCTCTATTGGGTCTCCCCTTTGTGTCGTTGTCACCTATTGCAGGCGGAATGGTCCCTTTGTTCCCTTTGTATTTTGAAATACTTGAAAAACACGGGAAATACCTGAAAATTGGTCATTCGCGGACTTCAACTATTATATATTTCACTTCCCAGACCCTTTCGGGTCTGGGATTCATCACAATCGGCACTGCCAAGCTTCCCTTTGCATTTTGTTATATAACGAAAATACACAAAAATGCATTGAAACTGGACTTCCTGCAGACCTCAAATATTATCAAATACGATTTAGAATATCGTTGGGTCCACATCGTCGCATCGCACATACGAAGGTGTAAAGGCTCCACCCCTTGGTGCTGCTCCGCTCTAATATAGTGATGTGATCTGATCGCAATCGCTTATCACTCATGCCCAAGGCCCTTACTTATTCTGTCGGTACCTCCACCGATGCGACCCGCCGATCCGATCATCAGAGATCGCTAATCGGCGGTGTCTTGCACCGATTGCCACTGCCCGCCGATCAAATCTGCCGATTGCAATTTGCCACTTAGATTTGGGCCATTGATCAGCCAGATCTAATGGTTGTTGTGCATTTGGACTATTAAGCCTGCGATACATGGTTTTTCACTGATTTTTCAGTGTTTTAGCCTCTCGATAGTGTATTTCTTCCCTTCCAAGGGCTCTCCTCTTGTGCTTATTTCTATCTTTGGATGATCTTAAGAACTATTTGAAGACTTCAAGAGCATATTTGGATCCATTTTTGGGCCATTTGCCAACAAGGCTAACAAAACCAACCACCAGTAGGGGGAGGGGGGGGGGAACAGATGCAGGATTGGGTGCTTGCTCAGTAGATTGAAGACTTGATTGAAGTTTCGAACATGGATTTGGAACCGAAACTGTAGGATTAAGATGTTGACCTGATGCCTAGTGTACCATAGTTCACCGTTCAGTCTCCACCACCTCCAGCCATAGAGTAGCCCCGAGCGAGGATGGGGACATAGTTCCTCTTGATGATGATCCGGTAATGGATGTGTACAATACGTCATATAATGAACTTCAAAAGAGTATTGTACAAGCACAGAGAGAGAATATTCTAAATCATGCATCAACTGCATTCATTAGACAAAGGGTGATAGTGGCGGATGCTAGCAGGAATCCAAATGCCATTGTCGAAGCTAATTTTTTCTTCATAGGTGCGACAAGGTCAAACAATCAATATTTGATGATCGATAGTATGCAATTGATATAGAATCTAAAGGTTGCTTGACAAGAGATAGAACATCTCCATAGATTAGCACAAAATGCATCTCCCGCATAGGTTTACTTGGGTGAAATGAGAGTAGTGATACATGGTGAGGTATCAACACTTGAAGGGACCATGCGGGACCTCTATGAGGAGCTGATGACCATACATAAGGAAGTTGTGTGCTTTCATAGCTCTGAATAACATAGGAAGGAATTTGTCAAGACTCTTAGGAATGTGCAAACTACCATCATCGTCATGCAAGAATGGAAAATTTGATACAAAAGGGCACCACTTACTTTGCTAAAGAAGATGAAGCCATAGGAAGAGTTCAAATTTTGATTCAGAACAATAAGTAGCTCGCCTCGTTCATTGGAAACATTCAGGCCTCATATGTACGGTTGTACAATAATTTGAATTTCATGGTGAGAACCAACAAGATCCTATCAATCATCTCACTCACTGAAGCTAAACATAAACACAAATTTAGGAAGGAGATTGAATAGTACTTGGAGAAGTTGAGACAGGTTTCCACCAAGGAGGATTTAGAGCTAAACAAACAAAACATGTAGAACTACATCGATGGTCTCGTTTAGATCAAAACCATGTTGCTCCTACTCAAGAAAGAAGTTAATACTAGTTCCAAATCATTGTACTCATATGCTATGGAAGTTAGGGTCTGCTTCCATCCTAACACCATAATGAAGCTTGGGATGTTATCGCACAATACCAAGCTTGGAATTGATACGTGACTGACATCAAGTGGAATTTTCCGAGATAGAGTGTTCCTAAACTCAAGAATCATAGTGTCTTTTCTTGTTAGGATGTAAAGTTCTCTCTACCTTATTTTGTCCTATATGGGCATGAGTGTAAAATGTAATATTGTTTGTAATTATGTTGCAAGTGAAATTCCAAGTGTCAATGTTGGAATATGAAGAGTCATCATGTAGTGTAATGTGTCATTTTGTAAAGAATTTGATGAGTCACGAGGGTAGTCCAAAGGTCACAAATGGGGGTTGAAGAGTCATCCTCTTGTTATAAATAGAACCTCATAACTCACGTAACAGAATTTTGGGAGAAAATCGTTTGGCTATGCTTTGGCTTAGAAAGAGCTTGGGAGCATTGTGAAGAGTCGTGGCTTCTCCGTAGTGTAGAGAAATTATACTTATTTGGAGGAGCAGGTGTCCTTAACTATAATGTTCCACTATTGGGGCTAGTGGTCATCAATGGTGTATGCATGAATGAAACTTTCACTTATACTAATAAAATTAGAGAAAGCACGCTTTCATGCATATGTTGTGAATATAATAGGACTATTCTTGTTGTATTTTAAATGTATGTTATTTAACTTACATGTATGATTATGAACTATTTCGTTTACATTTGTATGAATCCTATTGAATGTGTGTTTTTGTATTGACTCATCACTTTAACTTGTGGACTATTCTGCATCTTAGCTTGTGATGTCATTTAGCTCGTGTGTTCCTTTCAAGCTGCATATTATTACTGGTTTCCAAGGGGCACACTTCCTTTTCCCTTCATGTATTGGAACCTTCATGCATCGCACTTGACTCTCCATAGGGTCACACACTTTCACTCACCCAATGTTATCATACTTCCCTCTGTGCATTTTTTACAGTTAAGGCATAACATTACCACCCACTGTTGGGACTCCTACTCCAAATGGTGTGAGGTCTAGTTGGGACTTCATATCGGGGAGATCCCCTAATTGTTCGCTAGTCCAGAACCATCAATAGGCCCCAACCACATGCACAAGCTTGCTTCCATGAACTTATGACCTAAATCCTCCATTTTAGTGCCATCAGTCCCTAGATCTGATCCACTTTTCCAGGCTAGCCTCTAGACAACTATCCAAAAATGCATGTAAGTTTCTAGAATCATAATTAACATGAAAATAATGCCAAACATTCAAACATGAAGCCAAAACGTGACCTATATTTCCTAATATACGTTAGATATTTTGTCAAACACGTGGTAAACATATATGTTACAGATCATGAATGCATATTTTATCACAAATCTATAAAATTCATTTGAGAATCACGAAGAAATTCCCTCTAAAGTAGCTACAACAACACTTGTTAGCCCATGCATTAATCAACCATTCAAATGCTTATCAAACCATAAACAAGAGCCATAGTTGGGACACATAATAGAACCATTCTTATAACCAAAATATTAATCATGACAAATCAGCCATCAAATCAACATAATAACAAGTACAATTTCTCCTAGATAACAATAGGAAAATAACTCTTGCTAGATTTTAAGTTATGGTATGTTCTATGCTTATAACAGTTTACTTATTTTTCTTATTATATTCCATATATTATCAATCACATGTACATAAAGTAAAGTGCAGATAGAACATTAAACAATCGACATAAAACAAGCAAAGACAAGAGACACAAGATGTGGTGGCTAGCCAGGGACAAACGCCACAATGTGTGGAGAAACCCTTTGATCAAATCTTCTTTTATCTTAAATAATTCAGTAAAGAGAAATAGTACAATAAATCTTATTTATATCAGCAATAGCAAACCCTAGATCAACAACATCAGCATTAGTGGCTTCATCATCAAAACTAGGGTAGACGATATCTTGCAAACCGACCATCTGATCGGCTTGATTCCACCACCAAAATTTGCAGCCTTCAGAGGAGGTTCAAATGAACCTATAGCATAGTTCATATGAGGAGATATTCTAGTCCACATAGGTCAAACTTCACTTCTGCAATTGCATTTTTAGTTTCAGTAGCTTCCTTCAAACTAGGGCAGTCGATATCTCGCAAACCGTCCATCGGATCGACTTGATTCGACCACCAAAAGTTGAAACCTTCAGAGGACGTTCAGATGAACCTACAACATAGATCAAACGAGGATATATTCTGGTCCACATAGGTCAAACTTCACTTTTGCAGTTGCAGCTTCAGTTTCAGTAGCTTCCTTCAAACTAGGGCAGTCGATATCTCACAAACCATCTGTCGGATCAACTTGATTCCACCACCAAAAGTTGTGGCCTTCAAAGGAGGTTCAGATGAACCTACATCACAGATTGGAAGAGTAGGTTTGATGGTCCACACTGGTCAAATTTTGGATCTGCAGTTGCAGCTTTAGTTTCAGCAGCTTCTAGCTTCACATGTGTGAGAGAGAGACCCTTTTTGGCGTAGTAGAGAAGAGACTCTTTTCTGCACAGTAGAGAGAGAGAGAGATGTGATGAGATAAGTGAGTGAAAATGAGGAAAAGTCCTCCTATATTTATACACAATGTTGATGTTTGAATAGATGCCACTGTTGGGCTTCTGAGCCTACATGAGTTGTAGGTCGGCTTGATAATAATTCCATAATCAAAATAAATTCATATCTCCATAAATACTTATCAGAATCGGATGATCCTTAGATCAATCCTACACCTCTCAACAAGAGGAATCTAATAAAAATATTATTAGCCTTGAATAAGATGACCCACATGAATTTTGGCCCTAGTTTCCAATTTAACACACCCTCTCAACTAGGGAGAACTTCATCTGCAATCTGTCTATCGGTTGCTACTATTCATCTATCAAATGCAGTGCCCTGTATAGCTTAACCCTTGCCCTGCTCTGCTCTATTCTACCTAATTTTCTTTGTCTTGTTCTGCCCTGTACTGATCTATATGGCTCTGCTCTACTTTTTTCCGAATTATGAAGAAGAAGGAATTATCGAGGATGTACCATGCTGACTCAAAGTCAGTCTCAGAGTATGTACCACTAGTCCCAGACCAGTCTCAACCAACTCGAATTCAATGTCATAGTGAGTACAACTCCTTCCACTGGTCCCAGAGTGCATACCACTAGTCCCAGACTAGTAACAACCAACCCGAAGTCAGCGTCATAGAATGTACCACTCCTACCACTGGTCCCAGATCAATGGAGGTCATCCTAGCATAGGGAGTCTGGTAGATACAACGATGTGTCCATCGGTACTACTATGGTCCCTAACTTCATTTCCATGCTCATTGATTAGATGAGAGGTACTTCCCATGAGTCCTAGACTACATGGGTAGTATGTCTCGATAGGAGAACTTAATCAATCCCATCCTCACAGGAGAACACATCAATCCTAATACAATCGTCATGGAGAACACATCATTCTAGGCCACCATGGAGAACACATTAATCTAGGCCTCACAAGAGAACACATCGATCTTGTTACCATCACAATGGAGAACACATCAATCCAGGCCTCACAGGATAACACATCAATCCTGCTACAATCGCCATGGAGAACACATCAATCTTGCTACAATGTCGCCATGAGGTGCACATATATACCACCAGGGGATAATGAATCATCCTGTGGTCATATGCTACTCCAAGAATTACCCCGCACCCCCGTGGAGCTCCCAGAGCTCAATGCATCATACAAGACCCTCATTGGAGGGTCTTTGAACAACTCCAAGTTGTTCTCGGAAAGTCAGGAATTTTACTTTCCTAAGGGGCTTTGTTAGAATGTCGACGACTTGTTCATCTGTATCGATATGTTGGAGCCTTATAGCTCCCTGCTGCACCATATCTCGAATATAGTGGTACCTGATATCGATATGCTTGGAGCGATCATGAAATACAGGATTATCTAACAAACGAATCCCACCCTAGTTGTCACATAGGATCATGGTGGTATCCAATGTAAATCCAAACAGCTCACTGAAGAGATTTCTCAACTAGATTGCCTCACAAGAGGCCATGCTAGCAGCAATATACTATGCTTCGGTGGTGCTCAAGGCCACCGACTTTTTTTTCCTACTCATCCAGGATATTGAAGCGGATCCCAAGGCAAAACAACACCCGGAAGTGTTCTTATGGTCCTCAACATTGCCTACCCAATCAACATCTGTGTATCCAAGTAGTCTCACATCTCCAATAGTGTATCTTAACCCATAAGTGATTGTGCCACGAAGACATCTTAGAAGATTCTTAGCACCAATATAGTGAGTCTCAACTAAATATGAGCTCACAATGCTAACTGCAAAACATTTGTTTGGAGAGAGGTTCACCAAGAACATCAACGCAAATGAGTTTTTGAAACTCATAGGCATTTCCCAAATATGGTCCGATATCACTACCATATAACTTATGAAAGTTAAGATCCTCGAGGTAGTCACAAGCTTGCAGTCCACCATATCAAATCTTTCCAATATCTTTACCACATATTTTCCTTGAGATCAGAAAATTTCCCTTGGCTTCTGCCACACTTCAAGTCCTTGGTTCTTCATTTCAAATTCAGAAACCAACTCCGTCTTACATTTGTGAATGAGAGGGTATGCACCTATCAGAAAGAGGTCATCCACATACAACACCAGTATGAGAGGCTTGTCATCTTCAACCTTAAAGTAAAGGTTAGGATCGGCTTCACTCCTAGTGAATCCCAACTTCATCAAGTAGCTATCGATCCTCTCATACCATGCTTGGGGTGCTTGCTTCAGCCCATAGAGAGCCTTCTTCAACCTGCATGCATGAGATTTTCAATCATAAATCTCAAATCCTTCGGGTTGCTCCACATAGACCTATTTTTTGATCGAACCATGTAAGAACATGTTCTTGACATCCATATGATGTAGGTTCCATACTTATGAAGCAGTAAGGGCTATGATCAAGCAAATGGTCATATATCTGGAAACAGGTGCAAATATCTCATCATACTCTGTACCTTCCTTCTAGGAGAAGACACGAGCAACAAAATGAGCCTTATACTTTTCCATACTTCCATCTGCTGCAAGATTTATCTTGTAAAGCCATTTATAAGTGACAACTTTCTCGTCCGGGGGTCTGGGAACTACTTCCCAGACATCATTCTTCTTAATAGCCTCATGTTCTTTGGTCATAGCATCCTTCCATATTTGATGCTTGATGACATCTGAGAATGATGAAGGCTTATTTTGTATGATCATGCTCATGATTGTCAGGTATCGCTGATACCTGTTAGGTTTATTACTTTCACGGAAGGTTCCTCAGGCTGCAGCATGTCCTTCAGCATCATCAAGTATCCCCCTAAACCATGAAGGCCTCTTCCTAGAAAAGGAAGGCTCAGGTGGATATGGGTTCCTCCACATCAGGCATTGTTACATCATCTACCCATAGAAACTTCGGAAGTCTCTAGATAGCTTTCACAATCATACAGTTCTTCCTTTCCACCACACCATTCTACTCAGGAGTATGTGGAGTAGTAGTCTCTCTCTTAATGCCAGCCTCAGGTATGCCTGAGTGAACAAACTGTAATATATCAAAGGTCTTGCTTTGGCTTGAGGGGAATGGTTCCCCTTTTGATCTTTCCTTCGGCACATCCTGGACATACACCTTCTTTCTCTACTCAGAATTTAGGCATCCTTGTCACCATTTGTGTTACACTAAGTAGAGCTTTATAATGAAGGGGGGCAAATGTCCGATGCAAAAGTTCGGACTAAAGAGATGTGTCATAAGATATGACACCTAGCGGACTTCCATCAATCTGATATAATAAATCAACATGAAACCCAAGAGTCAAGGCATCTTTAACATTATTTTTCCATATACGTACCTTGCCATTGCTAAAGGTTACCTTGTAGCCTTTGTCTTCCATTGCCGAGATGGACACCAGGCTCATTTTGAGGTCAGGTGCATTTAATACATCATGGAATTTCTAGCCTTCTTGAATGGTAGTCCTCTTCCTTGATTTCTAGCACTCTTTTTACCTCTGCTATTAGATTTTCCATTCCTTTGATTTCCATGGGAGGGATTTTGATCATCATCTCGGTGAGAGTCCTTTCTATCAGGCCACTCCCTTGCATAGTGACCTACTTTATCACAAATATAACATCGTCCTTTTCTTCCACACTTAGGTCCAACCTTTCCTTTTGATTTAGACCCATAATTCTTTTTTTTCTTAGCATGAGAAGAAAAGGAAAGAGGAGGACCTTTAGGCAAGGGCATTTCTTGCTCTTCTACCCTTGTTTCTTCTTGAATGCATCTAGCCATTAATTCCTTGAAACCAAAAATTACATTATTGTTCAGAAGAGTAGTCCTGAACGTGTACCATTTAGATGGTAATTCTCCAAGAGTTGTGAGTGCCATTTCCTTGTGAATAATACTTTCCCCAATAGATACGAGATCGTTCTTGATCTCGGTGATTCTTAAAAAGTATGCTTGCATACTCTCATCTTTACCCATTTTGATTTCCCTCAGCTTATTTCTAAGAAACAAAACTTGATTTACATCATTGACTTTAAATAAACTCACCAGTCTATCGTAAATTTCCTTGGAGGTGTCCAGTTCAGAGATATAGGCCACCAAGTGCTTGTCGATAGAGTCCCGGATGATCTTCATTATTTTGACTTCTCCACTTTTCCATTTGTTCCAGGCAGCAATGGATGCATTTGATGCAGGCTAAACAATATTGCCTCTTGTTGGCATTATGAGACAAGTGTTGTCCTTGATGGCAACTCATATAGGTGACAGATCATAGTGCAATAGGCCAGTAGCAAAGATTGATGATCAGCCTCTCAAAATGGAAGAAAATAAGAGGTTTGCAGGTACACTGTTCAAAAGGTGCGGACCCGCAGGTACGGCATTCAGAAAGTGTGGTCATGTCTACAGGTTATCCGAACAGAAGGTACGGACCCCAGTACACGCACTTCCATGCAGAGAAAAGCGCACGCATGTGGGAAATCCTATGGTGATCCATTGTATCTAGTCTGAAATGTTTGATCCTATGGTTTTGGTTTGTGGTATTGCATCCAAAAGTGTTGAACCCAAGTATTGGATCCTTGGTATTGTTTCTTAATGGTTTTAGTCCATGGTATGAGAAAGGCCTAGACTATAAAAAGGGGAAGGAGATCATTTGGAAGTGAATGTTATGGGTTGAATATCTTAAGGTGATCTAGATCTGAAATACTTGTGATCGGTTGGTGAGTGATAGCTAGATATGAATCAAAGAGAAACCTGAGTATTATAGAAAAATCAACGGATGGGTCGAGATCTCCATGGCGCATGATCAGATCTATAGATCTGATAGTCTAGGGTATGCTTGAAGACTGAAAAACTATCTATACCTACAGGACTGCAGGTGCGATGCAGTGCAGGTGCGGATACCCGCAGAGCAGAAGAGTGTGCAAGTGCGGATCTAGCTGCAGGACCGCAGGAGCGACACGGTGAAGGTGCGGATACCTGCAGAGCAGAAGAGTGCACAGCTGTGGCTGTAGCCGCAGGACCGCAGGTGCGACACGGTGCAGGTACGGATACCCGTAGAGAAGAAGAGTGCGCAGGTGCGGATACCCGCAAATAAGAAGACTGTGCAAGTACGAATACCCGCATATCAGAAAGAATCACAGGCGCGGATGTTCGCAGATGTCTAGTGGTGAATTTGCGGACCCTGCTTGAAATTTGTTTTAACTGCCTTTGACTATTCTGCAGGATTCTGGGTGCATAATTGATGTCTGGTTACTGGTATTGAGTTCTGATAACAGCATGATTATGTTTAACTTCAGTCTTGATGGTTGAATGGATCAAGTTCTTAATGACTTATCTTTATGTGATCTGATGTACTAGATCTGGTTGATAACTCACATATTATCCTTGTATATGTATTGGTGTTTGGGTGATTTAGAAGATTGATTGATTATGTGCTTCAATGATGTTAATGGGTCCAATATGAAAATTGGATTAAACGTGGCATTTCAGATTATGTGTTGTGCTTCAGGTGTATCCAGTATGAAAATTAATGAAACGTGGTACCCGAAGGAGAGAAGATTGTAGGCCAGCGCCTACATACTAGTATCTTAGCTAGTACAAGAGC